>QGSO01001014.1:0-62264 GCA_011037825.1 Carya cathayensis
CAAGATGACTTATAGGGTTAGTATGCACAAAGTAGAGAAATGCATACGTTCAGAAATTTATTAAGTGAGACCACACATGCTCAAAACTTTTGACACATCAAAAATGTATATTTTTTATTATTATAAAAAAAATAACATAACCAAAAAATTTTTTATCTTTTATTTATTTTTTCTTATTTGAAAACTAAAAATAAAAAGCAAAACCAAACTGAGATATAAAACAGAAAAATAAACAGCAAGTCCTAAGCTAGTAGAGTGCAATGCTTCTCACTTGATATCACACACACCAATAGCCTTCCTTAAAAAGTCAAACCTTAGACCATCTAAAGGTTTTAGAAAATAAGTTAGCCAATTGATGTTCAGAAGTCACATGTTCCAATGATACTATTTTAGACTCAACCAAGTTTGTTCTAAAATGATGTCTAATGTCAATATGCTTGGTTCTAGAGTGCTAAACAGGATTTTTTGAAATACTTATAGCACTAGAATTATCACAATATATTGTGATAGTATCTTGAGAAAAGCCATAATCATCAAGCATTTTCTTCATCCACAAAAACTGTGTATAACAACTCCCTAGAACAATGTATTTGGCTTCTGCAGTAGATAAAGAAATCAAGCTTTGCTTTTACTCATCCAAACTACAAGATTTCCACCTTTATAAAAACACCCACCCATAGTACTCTTCCTATCATCAGCATTCCTAGCATAATTAGCATCCGAATAACCAACAAGTGTTAGGTTAGTCTCTTTGGAATACCATATCCCATAATCAACAGTTGCATTAAGCTATT
Organism: Carya cathayensis; assembly: GCA_011037825.1. NCBI lineage: Eukaryota > Viridiplantae > Streptophyta > Magnoliopsida > Fagales > Juglandaceae > Carya > Carya cathayensis. Next base: position 795 of record QGSO01001014.1, read on the forward strand.
TTATGATTCTCTTTAATGCAGTAAGATGGGATTCTTTAAGATTAGCTTGAAATTTAGCACACACAACAACACTAAAAGCTATATCGGGTCTACTTGCTGTAATATATAATAGACTTCCTATCATACTTCTATAAAGAGTAGGATCAATGTTTTTACCTGTAGAAATGATGTAATGAAGTGCTCATGGGAGTGCGAGCATTGCTTTTCCCTTCGATTCCAAACTTCTTAACAAGGTCTTTTGGATACTTAGATTGTGAGATAAAAATGCATTATTTACATTGTTTTACTTGAATACCTAAGAAAAAATTTAACTCACCAATCATACTCATCTCAAATTCAGATTTCATTTCATTAGCAAAGTCATGTGCAAGAGACTCAAGTGTTGCTCTGAAAACAATATCATCAACATAGATTTGAGAGATTAAGAGTTGTTTACTTGATCTCCTTATGAATAGAGTCCTATCGGCTTGTCCTCTAATGAAGCCATGATCAAGTTAATAAGCTGTCATCCTTTCATACCAAGCGTGAGGTGCTTGTTTTAGTTCATACGGTGTCTTCTTTAACCTGTACACGGGAGCAAATTCCCTTCTACTTGTGTGTAACCTTGTGCAACCATCCTTGCTTTATTTCTCACTATGGTGCCATGCTCATTGAACTTGCTCTTGAAGATCCACTTAGTCCCAAGAATATTATAATTTTATGGTCTAGGAACGAACTCTCATACATAATTTCTAGTGAATTAATGGAGCTCTTCAAGCATGGTGTTGACCCAAATCCCATCATTTAATGTTTCCTTAACTCTCTTGGGTTCAACTTGTGATAAATAACACACAAAAGAAACTTGATTTAGTACTCTTCTTCTAAGCCACATACCTTCATCTAGCTCACTGAAAATATTTTCCTTTGGATGATTTTGAATAACTATTGAAAAGGGTTCTTTTTCTTGTGGATTTTGTGGTGTCTCCTTTATGTGAGTCTCCTCATCTTGCACTTGTCGGTCTTCTTCAATGGTCTGCACCAACTCCTTCATATTTTCAAGATCCTTCATAGTAGTCTCCCAGAAATGTCATCCACAACTACATTAATTAATTCCATAACAGATTTTGTTCATAAGTTTTAAACTCAAAGCGTTACTATAAAGGGAATACCAAGAAACACACCTTCATCACTTTTGCTTTCAAATTTATGAGTGTTTTCTCAGCCTTTTAGGATATAGCACTTGGTACTAAAAATTTTAAAATACTTTACTATAGGCTTTTTATTTTTCAACAAACCATAAGGTGTATGTTTGTTGCTGGGTCTCAGAGCCACTCAATTCAAGATGTGATTTGCTATATTTACATCTTCTCCCAAAAAATATAAAGCAATCTTCTTGTTTCTCGATATTGTTTGTGCCATTTCATGAATTGCTCTATTTTTCCTTTCCACCACTCCATTTTGTTGTGGAGTAATAGGTGCAGAAAATTCTGGATGTATTCCCTATTCATCACAAAAAGACGTGAAATTAGTATTCTCAAATTCTCTACCGTGATCACTACGTATTCCAAAGATAGAGACTTCCTTCTCTATTTATAGTTTCTTGAAAAGCTTCTTGGCAAGATCAAAAGCTTCAGATTTTTCTCTCAAGAGAAAAGTCCATGTAAATCACGAAAAGTCATCTACAATCACCATGATATACTTCTTTCCTCCAAGACTCTCAATTTTTGTTGGACCCATCGTCCATATGCAATAGCTCAAGAGGCTAAGAGGTAAGAATATGCAAAGTTTTCTTATGTTGAGCTCTTGTTTGCTTTCCTTCTTGGCATGCTCCACACACTATTTTCTTGACTTTAATCACCTTGGGCAATCCATCAATAGCATTTCTCTTTCAAATCTTTGATAGGTCTTTAAAATTAATGTGCCCAAGGCATTGATGCCATGATTCAGCTTCATCAAGTGTGACTATATGACAGTTCAACCTTGATTTTGGAGAGACTCTATAGCAATTGTCCGAGGTTCTAGTGCTCTTTAATATCCATTCTTCAACTTGGTTGTACACGTTGCATTCATTTTTCAGAAACAGCACATAAATATTCTCGTCACAAAATTGACTAATGCTGAGTAAATTAGCTTTAAGACCATTAACAAATAAAACATTATGCAAAACAAGTAATCCTGGTATTTTGACACTCTCTTTTCCTTCTACAACAACCTTCCTCCCATCTCCAAAGGTCACAGTGCCTCCATGGGAAGACTCAACCTTCTTTAATAAGGTTTTCTCTCCGGACATGAATTTTGGACAAGCGTTGTCTATGTGACGCCCCCAACTTTCACGTATGGACATGTGGAAATCGAGGCATTAGGATGATGACAACATGGGTCACATTGTTGTGAAAAATGATGACAATAAAATGAAAAATAAAGTATATGAAAGAGAAAATCACACACAACACACAGATATACGTGGTTCAGCAAATTGCCTACGTCCACGAGAGCTGCAAAGGATTTTATTGCTTGAGAAATCACACTACAATGGAGGGGCAAAATACTGTTCACCAACAGTGTTGTACAGTACGACCATAAGTGTAGAAAACATATATATATAGTCAAACGGCAGAAAAAGCCCCAGATCTGAAAATATATGATGTTCGCTTGAGTGGCGTGTCGAGCGAACTCCCTTCCATAACGGCTCGAGCTCACTGTCAAACAGATATCGAGCGTTCAACTCTACCTGACTTTGCTCGAGCGGCTAATGCCTCCATTCGAGCGAACTCCCTTTCCCACAACCTCTCAAGCTCACTGTCGAGCTGCATTCGAGCATTCGACTCTGCCTGATTTCGCTCGAGCAGCTAATGCCTCTGCTCGAGCAATGTGGGCCAGACTCCACAGTACTCAACAATTCTCCCACTTGGAGACTGGTACACTCGCTGCATCGTCCTCTTCCTCAAACGTGATGTCCTACACCTCTGCAACTCACTGCCCCTGTCTTCATGCTAGAAGACCAACTGAAGTTGCCCACAACTTCAGTTTCTCAAGTGTAACACCCTTAGTCAACATATCAACAGGGTTCTTGCTTCCACAAAGTTTCTAACAATGATCGTATGAAGTGATACCTGATCTGAATGTGCTTGGTCCTAGAATGAAATGCTGGATTCTTGGCAAGGAATATGGTGCTCTGACTATCACTGTAGAGAGTGCCTTTTTTATTCTTCTTACCCAATTCCTCCAAGAAGCCTTGTAGCCATATCATCTCTTTTACAGCCTCTGATACTGCAATATACTCAGCTTCTATAGTAGACAAAGAAACTGTTTTTTGTAGATTAGAACCCCATGACACTGCAATACCACCAAGAGTATAAACAAAACCCGTGGTACTCTTTCTACTATCAATGTCTCCAGCTAAATCAGCATCAACATAGCCCTGCACCTCTAAACTCTCTCCTGAGAGACACAAGCACGTTTCTGAGGAGCCTTTTAGGTACCTCAAAATCCACTTCACTGCTTCCCAATGTTCTTTTCCTGGGTTACTCATATATCTACTCACAACTCCCATTGCATGGGCAATATCCAGTCTTGTGCAAACCATAGCATACATAAGTGAACCAATAGCTGAGGCGTAAGGAACCTTACTCATGTAGTCTTGTTCCTCCTCTGACTCGGGTGACTGATTCTTGCTGAGTCTGAAGTGACTACCCAAAGGTGTGCCAACTGGTTTGACCTTGTCCATATTGAACCTGCTGAGTACTTTTTTCACATACTCAACCTATGAGAATCTCAACGTACCTCTGACTCTATCTTTGACAATCCTCATGCCAATGATTTGCTTTGCAGCTCCCAAATCCTTCATTGCAAAGTGCTCTAACATTTGCTTCTTCAAATTATTGATCTCATCAATACTAGCCCCTACAATAAGCATGTCATCCACATACAACAGTAGAATAATATAAGAATTGTCAAAATGCCTGACATAGCAACAGTGATCTGCCTGACATCTGATGTACCCTGCACTGTGCATGAAGTTATCAAATTTCTTGTACCACTGTCTAGGAGCTTGCTTCAGGCCATACAAGCTCTTCTTTAGTCTGCAAACTGAACCTCCCTTTCCCTGTACTACAAACCCCTCAGGCTGGTGCATGTAGATATCTTCTTCAAGGTCTCCATGATGAAAGGCTGTCTTCACATTTAACTGCTCAAGAAATAAATCTTCGGTAGCAACTATAGACAGTACCATCCTGATGGTATTGATCTTCACCACAAGAGAAAAGATCTCAGAGTAATCAATACCCTGCTTCTGCTGAAAGCCTTTTACAAGAAGTCTAGCCTTGTACCTCTTACTGCCATCATGCTCAGTTTTCACCCGGTACACCCACTTGTTGTGTAATGCCTTCTTCCCTGATGGAAGTTCTGTCAATTCTCATGTTTGATTCCCTAGCAGGGAATCCATCTCATCTTTCATGGCCAGCTCCCACTTGCTAGAATTTTCATCTTGCAAGGTTTCTTTATAACTCTACGGTTCTCCACCATCTGTCAACAAAATGTAGTTCAAGGTTGGTGAGAAATGCTGTGGAGGACGTCTAGTCCTAACTGACCTGCGAACTATAGCTGTAGAAGTGGACGGCTCTGAAACTGACTGCGGAATAATAGGAATGGGTGCACTGGACCCACTCTCCTCGTCACTCACATCTCTACACTGCACTGTGACCTCTGGAAGGTCATCCAGTCTTACGAACTCGAACTCCTGAGGAGCTACTTCAGAAGTTATACTAGACTTGTCATTGTACACAATCTTCTCATTAAAAATCACATTCCTGCTTCTTATGATCTTTCGACCCTGATCATCCCAGAAACGATAGCTAAATGCCTCGTCTCCATAGCCAATGAAGTAACATTTCTTTGACTTAGCCTCAAGTTTACTACGAGCATCAGAATTAATAAGAACATAAGAAAGATAACCAAAAGTTTTAAGGTGAGAAAATTTGACCTCTTTCTCGCTCCAAACCTCCTCAGGCAATTTACAATTTAATGGGATGTATGGCCCCCTGTTGATCAAGTAGACGACAGTGCTGACCGCATCTGCCCAGAAAGTTGGTGGTAGTCCGGCGTGCAACCTCATGCTTCTAGCACGCTCATTTATGGTTTTATTCATACGCTCCGCAACTCCATTTTGCTATGGTGTCCCAGGAATGGTCTTCTCCATTCTGATACCCTGAGCTGCACAGTACTCCTTGAACCCACCATCAATGTACTCACCACCATTGTCAGACCTCAAACATTTCAGTTTTAAGTCTGTCTCTGTCCCAACCATGGCCTTCCAAGTTTTGAACACATTAAATACGTCAGATTTATGTTTCAAGAAATAAACCAATACCTTTCTAATATGGTCATCAATGAACGTGACATAGTAACGAGAACCTCCAAGAGATGCCACTAGAGAAGGTCCCCACACATTTATGTGTACAAGATCTAGTTTTCATGTCTTTGGCGTTCTGCCACTTTTCAAGAAACTGACCTTCTTCTGTTTCCCCATAATGCAACTCTCACACATACTGAGATCAACTGACTTCAGTTCTGGTAGCTTGCCTCTGGACAGAAGTTCTTTCATACCCTTCTGACTCATATGGCCAAGCCTACAATGCCACAAATCTGTTGTGCTCTCTGCAACGGTAGTAGCAATAGTGTTAATCAAACCGATAGTCATATATAGTGTACCAGTTTTCTTACCCCGAGCCAGTACCAATGCCCCTTTTGTGACCCTCTAGGTGCTATCTGAGAACACTACTGAATGACCACACTCATCGAGCTGCCCAACAGAAATGAGGTTTTTCTTCAACACAGGAATGTGTCTGACCTTTTGCAAGGTCCATTTGTTCTTGTTAGGGAGTGCAATGTCAATGTCTCCCATCCCCACCACATTCAAAGCCTCTCCATCAGCCAAATACACCTTTCCAAAGTCACCTGCAACATAATTTCGCATTAACTCTCAGTGGGAAGATGTATGGAAGGAAGCCCCTGAATCCAGTATCCAATCATCAACTAGACTATGAACTGCAAGCAATAGTGCATCCTGTACATCTTCAGTTACAACATTAGCACTATCATTCTCGGTCTTCTTAGGATTTTTACAGTTCTTCTTTATGTGGCCAGCTTTGCCACAATTCCAACAAGTTGCCTGCTGACCAGGCCTTGACTTGCTCATGCCCCTGTACTTTGATTTTGATCTTGCTCTGTTTGAGTTCCTGTCTTGTGATCTCCCTCGATAATCAACATTCAGTGCTGAACTCGAACCCGAGGTCTCGCCAGAATCTTTCCTGCGCACCTCCTCAACCAAAATCAAATCACGAATATCATCATATTTTAGCTTGGATTTACTGACAAAATTACTAATAGCCATTCTCATGGCTTCCCAGCTATTTGGCAATGAAGCCAACAATATTAGTGCATGTATCTCATCATCAAATTCAATTTCAACAAACGACAATTGATTTGTGATAGTATTAAAATCATTCAGATGTTGTGCAACAGACATACCATCTGCCATCCTTAAATTGAATAACATTTTCATCAAGTGTACCTTGTTATTCACTGACGGCTTTTCATACATACTTGAAAAAGCCGTCATGAGATCTGCAGTCGTCTTCTCCTTGATGACGTTGTGTATAATGGATCTCGACAGGGTTAATCGAATAACTCCAGAACCTATCGATCCAACAGATTCCAATCAGCCTCATCCATCTTTTCCGGTTGCTTTCCCAATAATGGAAGATGAAGTTTCTTCCCATAGAGGTAGTTTTCTATTTGCATCCTCCAGTAACCAAAATCCGTGCCTTCAAACTTCTCAATCCCCGATACCTTCACTTCATCTCCAGCCATCGTTTTCCCTTAGACCCAAACCTTGGCTCTGATACCAATTGTTGTGAAAAATGATGACAATAAAGTGAAAAATAAAGTATATGAAAGAGAAAATCACACACGACACACAGATATACGTGGTTCCGCAAATTGCCTATGTTTATGGGAGCTGCAAAGGATTTTATTGCTTGAGAAATCACACTACAATGGAGGGGCGAAATACTGTTCACCAACAGTGTTGTACAGTACGACCATAAGTGTAGAAAACACATATATATAGTCAAACGGCGGAAAAAGCCCTAGATTTGAAAATATACGATGTTCGCTCGAGCGGCGTGTCGAGCGCGGGCCGAGCGAACTCCTTTCCGCAATGGCTCGAGCTCACTGTCGAGCAGACATCGAGCGTTCAACTCTGCTTGACTTCACTTGAGCGAACTCCCTTTCCCGCAACCGCTCGAGCTCACAGTCGAGCTGCGTTCGAGCGTTTGACTCTACTTGATTTCGCTCGAGCGGCTAATGCCTCTGCTCGAGTGATGTGGACCAGACTCCATAGTACTCAACACACACAACCCATCGCCAAGTGCCAAGTGTGTGTACATGCAAGACGTGTACAACAAAAATAATGTAGCGGTAATAAAAAAGTCTTTCAGCTAAGTACTAGAATTTTATTTAAATACAAACTTGCTTAAGAACAAATGTACTAAAATATTACAATTAACCAGTAATAATATAATACCAATCAAAATAGGAAAATAAACCACAATCCACGAGTGATCCCCAATCACTCCTCTGGCTCAGCCGCCTCCTCGGGCTCAGCCTCCTCGTCCTCTATAGCAAAATCTACGATACCAAAAACTCTACCACAGGAAAGTAACAAACCTCAAGATAAAAAATATATTCATACAATAATCAAATGCATGAACGTGATGCCATATGCATATGTGCCGAAAATCCTCATTTTTCCACGCACGCCAAAATCCCATTTTGGCCTAAAACATTTCCTTTAAAACATTTCCTCGCCATTATCCCTGATAATGGCCCAAAAATCCAATCTCGCTATTTCCTAGAAAATGGCCCATTAACCAAACCATCAGAGCATTGTAGGCAGGAATCACAGGCGGGACTCTACCACCATTCCTGCTCACCACCATCCTTACGAGTGCACCGTAGGCGGGAATCGCAGGCAGGACTCTACCACCATCCCTACTCACCATCATTCCTATGCTGGGTGCACCGTAGGTAGGAATCGCAGGCGGGACTCTACCATTATCCTTGCTTACCAGCATCCCTACAGTACTTTTGACTCAAACCATTCAATCAGTTCATTTCAAACACATTTAAAACCCTTTCTTTTATAAAAATCCAGTTTTCAATACCCAACACATGTACATGCATGCACCATGTAATGCAAATGACAAGACACAAATATCCAACACTGTTCAAGCCAGCAAACAACTCCATCCAACACCGTTCAAGCCAACCAATAACAATTTATTGTTAAAGCAAAACTATATTTAAATCTAAAAGGAAGTTTGGAAAATACTTACAGTGCTATATAATAATTTTAGAAGGATCAACGAGTTGCAAAAGGCGAAGGAAAAGCAACGTAACAGTGCAAAAACACTGTGGCCGTGGGTTGTAAAATACCTACTTTTGAATGGGGATGAACCAAGGCTTGGGATTGAGAGGGAATGGTTTAAAGGTGTTTATGAAACTAGTGGAAGTGAGGGTTAGCTGTGGATGGCGGCAAAAATGGAGGTGGAAGTAAAAAAATGGCCAAAAAGGAGTTGAGCTCGTGGAGGCTGCTCCGGGGCTGGATTGGAGCTATAAATGGATGGTTTAGGGTCAGCAAATGGTCGGTGATGAAGTGGTGGCTGGAGGTGGAATGACGGTGGCACTAGAGCAAAATGACGTCGTGGCTTGGAGGAGCTCGGGGTGGTTAACGACAGCTCGGATGGGGCTAAAATTTGGTGGGGATGTTCACCAGCTAGAGGGGAAGAAAATGGTGGGGGTGGTGTAGCTCACGGAGGCGGCAAGCAGCAGTTCTGGGTGGATGAAGAAACTGACGGAGAGGGAGAGGGGAATGCATCACATGGGAGAGAGGGGACCGGGGAAAAAGTGGGGAAAAAAGAAACAAAAAGAGAAAAGAAAGATGAAGGAGAAAAAGAAAAAGAGAAAAAGAAAAGATGGGGGAAAAGAAATGAGGTCCAGTTCTCACCTCTGGGGTCTAGAAACTGATCTAACGAAAGCAACTTTGAAAGCTATAAATTGAATAAAATAATTTAAACACAATACCTTGCTAAAATATAATAAATAACTAGTAAAACTAACAACAAAATTTTAAATCCAAAAATAAACTAAAATAAATTAAACAACCATTTAAATACAAAACAATAATTAATAATAAGAAAGCACCACAAAATAAATTTCACAACTAAATAAATCCAATTAAAATTTGATAAATTTAAAATAAAAAACCAGTATTTTAATTAATTTAAAAACTCATTTCAAGAAAAATGCATGTAAATGCGGGGTATCACAGTCTAGGTACTAAAGACAATCTTCCATTGATCTAAGTGTTTTGTGGACAACAAGATGCACTGCATCTTACTTAATCACCAATTTTGCCTTGAGTTTTGACTTGTTCTTTTCATTTATACTGTTTTGTATGATCTTTTCTTTATTTTGAAAGCAAAAATCTGCTAGTTCCCCAAACATGAGACTTATGAAATTGATCTGTTGACTCATGTCATCAACTTGATTCTCTAGGCTCTTCCCTTTTCTGTTACCTTCAATTTTCTACACTTGGAACACGTTAAAGCAATGTGGTCTTATATAACCAACAACACCACAATTATGACATGTAGGAATAAATTTACCTTTCTTCATTACTTTTGTGGTTAAATTACCATGCAGATTTTTTGAATAAACTAGCTTAGATAAAGCATGATTTTGAACACTTTTACCTTGACTTCCTTTAACAAAAACTATACATTAGGATGTAGTGGCAGCGGCTGATGAGACTAGTTTCTTTCCCTTTTGAAGTCGTATACCCTAGGCTAGTTCTATCACTACTCACCTTCTGAAAACTCAACATCTCTTCTAATTTCTGTGTTGCAGTCTTTTCCTAAAATTTTTCCAATTCTTTTTCTAATGCAGCCTTTTGATCCTTTAATCTTGATACTTGAACACCAGAAATTTTTATTTCCTCATAAAGATTATTTTTCTCATCCTCTACAACAGTAAATCTATTGTACAGCTTCTTGTTGAGTTTATTTAATTTGACCACTTCTTCACACACATCATTGTATGCTTCCTGTAGACTTAATTCTTGGTCAGCATTAATAAGTGATACATCTAAGTCACTGTAATCACAACCACTTTCAAATTTTGTTAGTACAATTTTTGAAAAACCATTCACAATAGTAGAAAAAGCCATTAAATATTTTTCACCATCAGATAATGAGCTTGAACTTTTAGAATCTGAACTATCACTAAGTGTGACATTTAACGTTTTTCCTTTATTTTTCTTGAAATTTATATGACAATGTCCAGAACATTCATGACACTTTACATTGTCCTTTTTCTCAAATATTTCTTTATTCCATTTTTCAGATTCATTTTTCTTAACAAAAACATCTTTTCCTCGTTTTTATTTACCACTAGCATTTTTATTAAACATAAAATTTTTAAACTTCCTCGCAATTAGAGCAATCTCCACATCATTTAGACTTTCGTCATCAGAAAAATCCTCATGATTTTCTTTTATAGTTTTTAAAGCAAGGGACTTACCTTTCCTAGCTTGAGTACGCAAAGATTCATATTTTTGTAAAGAACCTACTAGCTCTTCTACCCTTATTGCATCCATATCTTTACTTTTTTCAATAGCAGTAACTTTGGATCGTAATCTATCCGGTAAAGACCTTAGAATCTTCCTCACAACTCTTCAATCTTCAACCTTTTCACTAAGATTAAACTTGGAATTAGCAATATCGTGCTTCTCCAATTTTATTACCTCCCCAGTGCAAGAGGTGTTGCGTTGATCTACAGCGAGATCCGAAGGTCAATTTCACAAGGTTTAAGACAACTTATACTTCTTAACTATTTAATAAAATAAATGGTGATATTTCTCCCTAAGAACACCTCCTTGGTGATATTTCTACCAAAGGCTCAATCACAATAAAGGAAGATTGGCCTATACTTCTTTCTCTGACTCAATATATTTACTAGAAATTAACAAGTCAACACAAGTAGCTCAAGAAACTAGAAAATACTGAGCATGCATCATTAGAAAGTAGCTAAGGCATTCACAGTCCAAAGGGCATTCTTCTAAATGCAAAGGTCCCAAAAGGGCAAGTAAAGGTACTTTTCTCTTGGTCCTTAGGGGCTATTTCAATTTGATAATAGGCTGAAAAACCATCTAAGAAACAATAGAATGCAGGGCCTGCAACTTTTTCTAAAACTTGGTCCAGGAATGGTAATGTGAAGTGGTCTTTCCTAGTGGAAGCATTAACCTTCCTATAGTCAATGCACATCCTCCAACCTGTGGTTACTCTTGTAGGTATTAATTCATTTTCTTCATTTTTTAACACAGTCAGTCCTGATTTTTTTGGGACCACATGAATGGGGCTGACCCATCTACTGTCAGAAATGGGGTAAATAATATCCACATCCAACAGTTTAAGCACTTCATTTTTCACTAGCTCTTTCATCGTGGGATTAAGCCTCCTTTGCATTTACCTATATGGTTTGGCATCCTCTTCCAAATAAATCTTATGGGTACAAACTAAGGGGTTGATACCCTTAATGTCATCGAATGTCCATCCTATATCCTTTTAGTGTTTGGTTAGAACCTCTAATAATTTTTCCTCTTGAGTATCAGTCAAGTGAGAAGAGATTACCACTAGAAAAGTATGGTGAGGTTCCAAAACTGCATATTTCAGCTGGGCTGGTAAAGGCTTGAGATCCAAGGATGGGGTTTGCTCTTCAGAAGGTTTTAGTGATTTTGCCACTTGGTGTAGCTGTTCAAACTTGAGCTTCCATTGCACTTCAGCTGGGTTTCCTACAATTGATGTAGAAAATAATTCATTAATCCTGTCATCTAAATCATTAATATCTTATAACTCAATTAATGCATCACTGGGTTGATAGGATAAGGGGCAGATTTCTGAAATAATGTTGTCCAACATATTCACTTCCTGCATTTCGTCCACTTCTTGGGGCTGGCTGCATAGATTAAAAATATTTAATTCCAATGTCATATTCCCAAAACTTAGTTTAAACACACCACTTCTACAATTTATTAAAGCATTAGAAGTGGCCAGAAATGGTCTTCCCAAAATCACAGGTGCTTGAAACATGGGGTTTGTTGAAAGTTTTATGTCAAGAACAACAAAGTCTACTAGGTAATAAAACTTATCAACCTAAACAAGAACATCCTCTACTACCCCCTCTAGGTATTTTTATTGACCTGTCAGCTAGTTTTAGGGTAATGGAAGTAGACTTTAACTCCCCTAGGCCAAGTTTTTCATAAATGCATTATGGTAACAAATTTACACTAGACCACAAATCAAGTAATGCATGCCCAATTTTTCAGTTTCCAATTATGCAAGCAATGGTGGGTGAACTTGGGTCCTTATACTTGGGAGGGGTGTTGTTTTGTAAGATTGCACTAACTTGTTTAGTGAGAACGGCTTTCTTTCGTACATTCAGTTTCTCTTAATGGTGCAGAAGTCTTTAAGAAATTTTGCATAAATGGGAATATGTAGAATAGCATCTAACAAAGGTATACTGACACCGGACAAAATATCGATTATCCTGTAGGCTAGTTCCAACAGATGATTCACAGGAGAAAAATTGCCCAAAACCAGAGAGAAAAGTCTCTAGGGTTTAACAGGATATTATAAAATCAAGCAATCCCCAAAATCAGTCCACAAGCCGAACTGTTATAGCCAAAAATAGTGTTTATCGGAATTTTGCCAAAAATAGCAAAATCTCGAAAATCACTCTAAATTGAAACTTGAAATAAAATAAGCAATCTGCAAAAAATCCAGTCCAAATCGGATTTAAAATGACTTCCTAACTGACAAGCGAAAGATTACCATAAATAGAAAAAAATAACTAAAACTAGTGATTTGGAAGGGAAAACGGCAAAATTTGAGGTCGAAATAAAGGCACATGGAGCCATGCTCAATGTTATGGCCAAAAGACTGAAACGCACTCAAAACGGCCCCAACGAGGAACATATCACAATCAATTCCCGCCTTTGCGCTGATCTGCCAACTCATGGTATCTCAGCGCCATCAAGGTGCAATCTGACAGTTCAGCATCACCTGTCTCGGATCCCCCTGCATCATATACTTATTCTCACTTGTTTAAAAACTTCAAAAATTTCAGCATGATACATATCTTTATGCACAAAGGTTAACCTTGTAGGAAAAGGTGTAGGTGCTTGCAAGTTTTTCACTTTAATTTCAACATGCATACGGTTAGAATCTTTCACTTCTCAAAAGTGTTATAGTTTTTACTGGTTTAGTATTGGAAGTCTCCATTGCCTCTAACACTTGATGAACCTGCCCCTGAGGGTTAGGTTGTGGTTGAGAAGGGAATTTTCCCTTCTCCTGAGTGTTCAAGGTTGTGGTCAACCTTGTTAAGGATCCTCTAATATCATTGATGGCCTGTGAAGTCTGGTTGTTGATGGTGGCTTGCCCTTGCATGAGCTGTTGAAGATTTGCTGCCATTTGATGGACAGTGTCCTCAAGGTTCCTCCTCTGCCCATAAGGTGCTGCAATTGGACATTGAGGTGATCCTAATGCTACTAACTGTTGATTAAGCACATATTGAGAAGGGCCTGGTGCATGATTGGAGGGATGAGTTATTTGCTCATTCCTCCAACTCAAATTTGGGTGGTTTCTCCAACTGGGGTTGTATGTGTTAGAAAATGGACTTGAAAAAGGTTTAGAATCCATGTTAACAGCTCCATATTGGTCTAGTAACACTTCTTTAAAGGCTAGTATAGTGGGGCAATCATTAGCAGAGTGTCCCATGTCCTCACATATGTTGCATTTTTCAGACAATCTTTGAACAGCCTGAATCTCATATACTTTGTTTATGTCTATGGTTTCTAATTTCTTAGTAAGCATAGACACTCTAGCTTGCAAATCATCCACTTCCCTCAAGTTGTATTTCTCCCCCTCCAGTTATTTTTAAAGGTTCAGTTCTATCATATTCATCTGAAACATCCCATGACTGGGCATTTTCAGATAAATAATCAAAATATTCAAAAGCCTCATCTGGTTCTTTATTAAAGAACTCTCCATTACACATTGTCTCCATGAATTGCCTCATCTTGGGTTGTAAACCCTCATAGAAAAAACTTATTATCCTCCAGTTTTCATACCCATGATGAGGACAAGCATTGAGTAAATCCTTAAACCTCTCCCAGCGCTGATAAAAGGTTTCAGTGTAGTTTTGGGCAAAGTTCATAATCTGCCTCTTCAGTGCATTGGTTTTGTGCATCTCTTGCAAATTATCCACTTCCCTCAAATTGTATTTCCTCCCTCTAGTTATTTTTAAAGGTTCAGTTCGATCATATTCATCTGAAACATCCCATGACTGGTCGTTTTCAGATAAATAATCAAAATATTCAAAAGCCTCATTTGGTTATTTATTAAAGAACTCTCCATTACACATTGTCTCCACGAATTGTCTCTTCTTGGGTTGTAAACCCTCATAAAAAAAACTTATTATCCTCTAGTTTTCATACCCATTATGAGGACAAGCATTGAGTAAATCCTTGAACCTCTCTTAGCACTGATAAAAGGTTTCAATGTTTCAAGTTCTTAATTTGCCTCTTCAGTGCATTGGTTCTGTGCATAGGAAAGAAATTTTTTAAAAACTTAGATTGCATCTCTTATCATGTTCCTATGGACCTAGGCCTCAAAGAATTTAGCCAAGTCTTGGCTTTGTCTTTTAATGAGAAGGGAAATAACTTGAGCCTTATCACTTCTTCCGTACAAGTTCGATCCATAAAAGTTGAACAGACTTCCTCAAATTTTGTGATGTGCAAATATGGGTTTTCTAAATCCATCCCATGAAAATGAGGTATCAAGGGAATCATTCCAGGCTTAAAGTTAAAGTTATTTGCATTTAGGGGTTGAATGATGCATGAGGATGAACTAGCCCTAACAAATTGCAAATAATCTTTAAGGGTTATGTTTTGGTTTACCACTCTTCTCCATTGTGTTCTTCTTCAGCCAGTGGGCTAAAACTATCAGAGGATGACTCAAATGAGAGTGAGTCACAATCTGAGTATGTCATAGATTCAGTCTGGACCAGTCTAGAGGAATAGTCATGACTCCAACAGACATACAAAGTCCTAACAATAACACCAAAATCCTACCAAACAGATTTTTTTTTTATAATTATTATAACTTAGGATTAACACGAGGCAAACAAAACAAAAGAGAGTAGACAATGAATGAATATATAATAAAAATAAAAAGCATTAGGGTTAGAGATCACCAAAGTGTGAAGATGTTCACACATAACCACCCCTTAACTCTGTCAGCTCTATAAATTTCCATTAATCCCTAGAAATGGCGCCAAAAACTTGCTTCTCCAATTTTATTACCACCCAAGTGCATGAGGTGTTGCGTTGATGTGCAGTGGAGATCCCAAGGTCGACTTCACAAGGATTAAGAGAACTTATACTTCAGAACTATTTATTAAAATAAATGGTGATATTTCTCCCTAAGAACACCTCCTTGGTCACTGTGTTGACCAAGGGGTAATTCCTTAATAGAGATGCTCTTTTCCCCTTTTAGAACACCAAAGGCTCAATCACTATAAAGGAAGATGTTCTATTCTTCTTTCTCTAACTCAAAAGATTTACTAGATTTTAACAAGTCAACACAAGTAGCTCAGGAAACTAAAAAAAAAACCTATATTGAACAGACCATCACAGATTCAATGTATTGATTAATAAAGTGATTCTCTAGAAAAAATAAATAAATAAATAAACCTAAGTCTTGGGCAATCTTCTTGCAGTGAATAATCTAAGAATTTCATTAACTCATGGTATTCTTCAAATGTTATACAGTCGAGGTTAGAACATTTGGATGATGAATTTCATATATGCTCAACCAAGAAATTGAAAAGATAATCTTAGTAAATTTTCTATCAACCCAGTTTTAGCTAACAAATTCAGAGTAATGGAATTTTCACACTTCAAGCATCTATTGTGCTGTCAATCTACAATAGACCAAGAAGGGTGGAACAAAACCCCTTACTTCATTTGATTCGGGGATGAAAAAAAAAACTTAAAGAAATGCAAGTGACCGTGGTCTGGGAATCAAAACCCTTTAAGAGTAAACACTGCTCGATGGTTTCCCTCGACTTAGGGTTTAGAAATTACTCCCCCTTCATCTCTGGATTCCTCTATAAAATAAAAACAGAACAACATTCACCCAAACAAACAAAAAAATAACTAAAGATAGAAAAAACCCTAAAATCTTTCTTCGCATTCCGTAGCAAAAACAGTGCCCCTTCCTCATGCTTCCTCCTCGTTTTATCTTCCCTCTTTCCATCCTCTGCTGTGTACTCAACCGATTCTTTTCCAATTCCATCTGGTTCCTTCTAGAGTGTAGGGTCTATAAGCACAAAGCAGGGGGTTAGGATTTGAGTGATGGAGAAATCGGAAATGTTCTAAGTGTGGTGCAAAGGCATAATGGGTATCTTAAGTGTATAATGTCTATTTTACCCCTTTATCCTTTCTTATTGACTATAGGATGTCCCTTTTGCAAAAATGATGAGTAAGTGAGTATTTGTATAATTTTCAAGTCAAAAAGTCTTAATTTAAATACTCACTAACTACAATTTCTTCACTTAATCATATCATTAAGCTTAGCATAAAAGTCATTAAAACTTTAATCTTCCAGTATTTCAATCTCTTCAAACTTAGTGGTTAACAATTGTAATTTTGAATTTTTCACAATTTTTGTTCCCTCATGCGTAACCTCCAGGATATCCCATGTCTCTTTAGCAATCTCATACATGGAGATTCTCTTAAATTCTTGTGGAGATACAGCCATGAATATAGCATTCAGTCCCTTGCTATTCCAATCACAATTGCTAATCTCATCTTTTGTCCAAGTATCAATATTTGTTTCAGGTTTGGTCCATCCTCATACAATGGAGTACCACACTCGTTCATCCAATGATTTGAGGAAAGCTCTCATGCGTACTTTCCAATATGCATAATTTTCACCATTGAAGTGTGGTGGGGGCAGTCAACTATGACATATTGCAGGGGCACGGATCACACTCGAATGAGTGATCGAATGAGTGAACCACGCTCTGATGCTAATTGAAATTTTCAATGCCTGTAAAACTACGAAATTGTCTATCAATTTCTTTGAGCAAATTGGTGAGATCTCAATATTATGACTATTAAACAAATCAAATACTTAAACAAAATAAGCAAACTTGCACAACACAACGATTGGTTACGAAGGAAACCATCTTGCTCCAACTCATGTCCTTATCAATAGTCTCCGTTGATCATGTTGTCCTTTTATGATCCGCATTTGTCATATTGGTCCCTTTCAAAATTAACTACATTCTACTATTCGGAAATGACCTTCACCCAAAGACAGACCATGCATGTTGGACATTGTATGGTCCATTTTGAAAACAGTTGTATACATCTTTTCCAAGCCTTACATCACTGTGCATGACCTCAGCATGCCTAAGTATTGAGACGTTTATTTTGCTAATTATTAGAGTAGTCCGGTCCGCACAATAAATTTATTTACATGTTTATTTCTTGAGATGTATTAAACAAAACACCAATGCAAAAATTTTGTGTTCAGGGGTTGTGTTGAATATTAAACAATATGAGTTAATTTAAACACGATCTATTTAATTAAATAGGTCATAATCTAATACCTTAACACAATCCATATATATAGAGTGAGTGATACGACACGACTCGTACAACTTATTTAATAATTATGGACATGACGCTTTTAACCTATTTCAACCAATCTTCGTTCAGCCGTCCTTACTTTTTAAGACGTAAATCATGTGATGGGATTTTGAGTTCTTTTTTAGTTTTGAGAGATTTAGAGTACATGGATTTAACGTACGTGAATTTCATTATATTTAATAATATTGCAACCATGTTATTTTACACTACATTATTTATTTTTGAGGTGATTGATATATCTAGCTTGTAACAGATTTTTTTTTTTTTTTTACGTAGATTGCCACTTTTTTTAAGAAAGAAATTAAGAATAGTTATTTAAAAATAACAGCACAATTAAAGTCATGCTATAATTGTAGTGATCAATTCAAATTTTAAACACTCGCACACGCGCATCACTTTCTCACTTTCCAATCTTACTTAGATACATATTCCAAATCAAAACCTGTGAGCAAAAAGTCCCATCTTATCCTAAAGGAAGGAGCTTGAATAGTATTGAGACCATGATTGAATGAGTTCAACCGTCCTTAGTTTTTAAGGAGTAAATCATATAATAGAATTTTGAGTCACATTTTTTTTTAGTTTTTAGAGATTCAGAAAGAGTACATGGATTTAGAGTAAGTGAATTTTATTATATTTAATATTGTTGGGAATCTAGACTTCCCCAATTCACCTTCTTTAGGATCTACCCTTTGCATGAATAACAAGAAAATAGAGAAATAATAACAACACAAGATTTTACGTGGAAAATTCCTAAACCATAGAAAAACCACAAGACCAGAGAAGAAAATCCACTATGTGAATAATTGTTACAATAACACAATTTTTCTCCTCACCCCAAAAATACCAACAAAGCTTTCCCCACTAGCAAAACTTTAACTCACACCTCTTCCTCTTTCACAAAAAAAAGGCCAACAGTTAAATTTTACTAGAGTCAAAAGTTTTTAGTTAAACTTCTGACTGTTGCACTTTACCAAGAAGCCTAAGCCTTCTTTTATAAGCCTTGGAGCCTTGCTCCTTTTTATATGCCACCCATGTGGGACTAACCAAAGGAAGGAAAAACCCAACAATCTCCATCTTGCGACTTTGATTGGTCTCATAGCCAAGCTCAACCACAATGAAGATCTTGATCATGGCTTCCGCTATCATGCTCCATCGTAAAAGCATACCTAATCAGAATAAACCAATTCCAAGCATTTCACTTCAACCTATGTCGAAAACAACCTTGCTGAAAATTATGGTGTAACTTCCAGGTTTGGCTTTCCTAGAAGTTCATCAGCCATCGACATGAATTTTCACTACACACCCTGCATCAATGCCAAACTAATGCCTATGTGCAAACTTGTGGACCCGCTAACATTAACACATCCTCCATGGCAACTTTGGAAATTAGTGGCATGCCATGAGCATGTACATGTCCATTTTCAAAAGACATGGTCTTTTATGGAGAGAGACGCAACGTTAGTTTCATTATCAGTATCTCCATTTACTGACTTGGAGCCTCTTGCCGAACTAGCTCCAACTCTTGGACAATTTTTCTTGATGTGCCCAGATTGTCCACACCCCCAGCGGACTGCTTTTTTCTTCATGGAGTTCTTCATCTTCCCATTTCTATCTACTACCATTACTAAGTTCTCAGGTGGATCATTACTTCCACGTCCTAATCTTCTCTCTTCAGAGAAAAGTTTATTGGTAACCTCTGAAAAAATTATTTTCTCCTTCCCATGTATCAAAATAGGCTTCATATGCTCATAGAAGGTGGAAGAGACTAGATGAGCCTTAAGGCTTGATCCTCATCAGCAATTTTAACTCCAATAGATTCTAGCTCAGAGATAATGCCATTGAGAACACTTAAATGATGTCAAATAGTCGTACCTTCACTCATCCGCAGTGTATGAAACTGCTCCTTCAGGTACACCCAATTCTAGATGCCCTTCGTCTGATACAACTGTTCAAGCTTTTCCCAGAGTTTCTTTCTCGTAGAAATTCTAAGCACATTTGCAAGAACATTCTTGGTCAGGCACAGACGTATTGCACTTGCTTCTCTCAAATCCAGATCCTTCCAATCTTCATCGCTCATTATAAGTCTGCTCTTTGTTTCACCAGTCGCGCTAGTACCACTACCGACTTCAAGGATTGGTCTACCCTTCAATGCCTTGTGTAATCCTGATTGAATCAAAATATCTCTAACTTGTACTTGCCACAAGCCAAAATTGATTCTCCTATGAAATTTCTCCACCTCCAATCTGATAGGATTTGAAACCCCACTTCCTGACATTGGTTTGATAAATTTACCATAGAATTGAATAGTACCTCACTAAGTAAGTTCCCAGGAAAGATTGGAGTGTCATAATGGACATACTTAAAATTTTCAATCCCTTAGACAAAACCTCCTTAGACAGTGTGTATCTACACTACCACACCAAAGCTCCACTCCTACCAAAAGGACCTAAGCTCTGATACCACTGTTGGGAATCTGGACTTCCCAAATTCACCTCCCATAGGAATTACTCTTTCTAGGAATAACAAGAAAATAGAAAAATAATAACAACGCAAGATTTTACGTGGAAAACTCCTAAACCGGAGAAAAACTACTAGACCAGAGAAGAAAATCCACTATATGAAAAATTGTTACAATTACACAATTTTTCTCCTCACCCCAAATACACCCACAAAGCTTTCCCCACTAGCAAAACTTTAACTCACACATCTTCCCCTTTTACAAAAAAAAGTCCAATAGAGGAATTTTACCATAGTTAAAAGTTCTAGTTAAACTTCTGACTGGTGCACTTTACCAAGCAGCCTAAATCTCCTTTTATAAGCCTTGGAGNTTCAAAGATATGATTTTTCTATGCAAGAGGATTTTGGTTAGGCCTAAGATTTGATGTTTTTGGATTAGATCCATGTTTTATTGATTTTTAACCATGTGATTTTAAGTTTGATAGTTGGATCCTATTTAAGACACATTTTTAAACCATATGATGCTTTATTTCGAATATCTCACGTTCTTAAGCCATTAATCAAGAGATTTATCAAAACTAGTTGAGGAAAAAGTTTTTGTTTTTGGATTAAGTGTAAAACCAAAAACTCCAAGTGTTATTTTGTGATTTTGGTGACTCTAGTTTCATGATTTAAAGCATGCTTGATCTTAGAATTATGTTATGAATATGTTAGAAGTAAGATTTAATTTTTGAAATTCTTGGAGATGTTTTGACTTAGGGTCAAAACTTGTGATTAAGTGTTTGGATCCTTTTACAAAAAGTTTGGTGTTGATTATTAGCTTTTTCTAAATGGATGTTTTAAGTATGGTTGTAAACTTATAATAGGAAGATCTTTGTTACAAAATTTTGGTTTAAGCACGAGTTTTGAAGTTAGAAGGAATTGCAACAAAAATCAAGAGAAATAGCCTATGGATGTTTCGGCCATAGTGTGTTTTCTATAGTTGTGTTTTGTTTTAAATTTTTTTAAGTTGATATTTGAGTTTAGGATAAAATTTGCACAAGGAATGTAAATTTTAAAAATTTTTGGAGTTAAAATGTGAAATCTTTAAGTTAGGGGTAAAATGATCATTTTTCCACATATAGAGGGTAAAAGGATAATTTTACTCTAAGTTAGCTTGTTTTCATGTTTCTAATTATTAGTAATTAAATTTCTAACTTTTAGAATACTCTCTTACAATTCTTCATGTTTCGTGCTTTATTCTCGTAGAACGTGACGATCGAGGTAAATTAGCTTCTAATTTACTATCAGTTTACTGTGTATGTATGATGGGTAAGGGAACTACAATTTATGTATGTATGTTATCATATATGCCATGCCACGCCACATCATTATATGTTTGTCTATTATGCATGATTTATTCTGTCACGAATATTTATCTGTTACACAATCTATTCTGTCATATATTGCTATATGTTATAAGTATGCCAAGTTAAGTATGATATCTATTACATGTATGCCAAGTCATGTAATATTCACTATTGCAAGTAAGTCATGTTTTTCGAGTTACGTTCAAGTTAGTTATGTCTAGGAAGTCATGTCTTTCGAGTTACGTTCAAGTTAGTTATGTCTAGGATACTCGTGATGTAATCATTATGATTGTCCAAGTATCTCTACTTTAAATTCACACGAGGTACTTTTGGCGAAATCATTTTGATTGTCAGAATACCGTTCAAGTTCAGTTATGTAGATACTCCTAGCGTAATCATTCTGATTGTTAGGGTATCTTATTTAAAATACTCATGATGGAATCATTCCGATTGTCAGAGTATTACTAGGTACTCCTGGTGTAATCATTCTGATTGCTAGGGTACGTGTTTTAAGATACTCGTGATGGAATCATTCTGATTGTCAGAGTATTACTAGGTACTCCTAGTGTAATCATTTTGATTGTTAGGGTACGCGTTTTAAAATACTCATGATGGAATTATTCTGATTGTCTGAGTATCTCTGATGGAATATGTTGGGCGGAATCATTCTGATTGTTCACTATTCCTGACGAAACGATTGGCGGAATCATTTTTTATTGTCAGAATTCAAGTCCAAGTTTATGGAAAGAAGTTAAGAATAAACAATCATGGTGACCCCATGAGATAAGAATAAGTTTCAGATCAAGTCCACGTTAAGTCAAGTTTCAGATCAACTTCATGTTATGTTATATTATGCTCGCGTACATGTTATGTTCATGTTCACGTTAAGTTTCAAGTTCATGTTCATATCATGTTATGTTCACGTTTATCATATGTTCAAGCTTACGTTCATGTTATGTTATGTTCATGTTCACGTTATGTTTCAAGTTCACGATTTTGTCATGTTATGTTCACGTACATGTTATTTTCAAGTTCACGTTCATGTTATGTTATATTCACGTTCACATTATGTCTTAAGTTCACATTTATTTCATGTTATGCTCAGGTTTATATTAAATTCAAGTTCATGTTTATGTTATGTATGTTCACGTTCATGCTATGATTCAAGTCCATGTTATGTTTCAAGTTCACGTTCATGTTATGTTGCTAGCCCATGTTATATTTTAAGTTCAAGTTCATGTCATGTCAAGTCAAGTTAATTTCACGTTTCAATTCAGGTTATGTCAGTTATGCCATGCTATATATCAAGTTATGCTATGCTTATTTACGACTTTAATTATGCATTTATGCTTTTACTGCCATGCATGCATCTTTAACCTGTGTGGGAGTTTCCTGTTAACTTATTGAGATTTGTAATCAAATCTCACCGTGGTAGTCCCAACTACCATTCCCTCCGAATGATAGGCGATGTGTCAGGATTAGAGCAGGGAGCGGACATTGGAAGACTGAAGGAGGTTGACTAGACGCCGCAGACACAACGCAGAGTTTACAGCTTCCATAGTTAGTTTTTGGACAGTATTTTGGCCTCGTTAGTCAAGTTACACGAGTTACTCGACGAACTTTCTCAATAGTGTATTTTGGTAATGTAAATATGGAGTCTGGTCTCCGATGTTTTCAAGGATATAGTCTTCTAAGACTCATACTAAAATTGTAGATATTTATTTTGTTAAGTATGCTTGGTTATGATTTAACTATTTGGGATATTATAAGTTTGGTGCATAGTATTACTCAAGAAAAAAAAAATTATCCGCTGCGAATATTGTATAATGCTAAATGCATGTTAGGAACATTGCATCTTATATATCATGAATGGGGGCAGGTAACCATGTGTTGCATGTCCTGACGCTTTAGATGTCTATTCAATCTCAAGTGAAAATCTGGGGCGTCACATGTGACCCAGTTGTTAGCAGTTTTCTAAAAAAAGTTCACTCCTGATTGAATCAACCCACCAATGGATAAACTTCCATTTTGAATTAACATCTCAAACTTCAAATGCCACTGCAGCTCAAAATTCCAAAAATTCTTTCGTTAGGCATAAAATTTTGAACATAGCAGTTTGGAAAAAAATTGATGAGTGAAGAAAAACATTCTGCTTTCAAACCTCAAAGAAAAATTTCAGACGTGCAATGACTCATGATTGTGTCCTAAAAACTGCAAGTTAGGGACAAAGACAGAAGCAGAAAGAGTACCTGCATGTGTCATAGGTAAGTAAAAAAAAAATAGGATTAAGTTGGCGTAAAATAAAATGAAAAACACTACTGAGTAGTTGGGTAGTTGGGGTCTTGCAACAAACTTGTTGTAATCTCAGGTTAAAAAATGGTTAGAAAGGGTTTTGGCCTTTGACCATTTACTTTGAAAGTGTTTCCATTTTGAGGGTTCATAACTTCAATAGCACCATGTGGCCAAATTGTCTTAATTGCATAAGGACCACTCCATCGAGATCTAAGTTTACAAAGGTACAAATGAAGTCTGGAATTATAAGCAAAACTTGCTGATTGGGTTCAAAAGATTTTCTGAGAATGTTTTAATCTAGCAAAGTTTTCCTATGTTCCTTAGTTAGCTTAGAATTCTCATAAGCATCTCTTCTTAATTCCTCTAGTTCAGAAGCTGCAGTTTTCTCACATAGCCAACCTAATCCATATCAAAATTAAATTTTTTTATAGCCCAGTATGCTTCGTGTTCTAGCTCAACAAGAAGGTGGCATGCCCTACCATAGACTAACTATAGGGAGACATGCCAAGAATTGTCTTATAAGCAATTATATAAGCCCACAAAGCATCAGTTAATCTCAATGACCAATCCTTTATGCTAGGGTTCACTATTTTTTCAAGGATTTGTTTGATCTCCCTATTGACTAATTCGACTTCACCATTTGTTTGTGGGTGGTAAGGTGTAGACACCTTATGATGAATTCATACTTTTTCAGAAGGGCTTCCATGGGTCAGTTACAAAAGTATGACCCATTGTCACTAATAACAGCTTTTGGCATACCAAACCTTGACACAATGTTATCTTTTAGAAACTTAAGTACTACCTGATGATCATTCTTTTTGCAAGGAATAGCCTCTATCCACTTAGAGACATAGTCCACTGCAACCAAAATATATATATTTCCAAAAGATAGAGGGAATGGTCCCATGAAATCCAAACAACAGTCAAAAACTTCTAAGATCAAAATTGGCTGCAAGGGCATCATGTTCCTTCTAGTGATTCCTCCCAATTCTTAACAGTTTGCACACCTTGTACAAAAATCAAATGCATCCCTAAACATGGGTGGCCAGTACAACCCAGATTTAAGTATTTTGTCAATTGTTTTTTTAGCAAAAAAAATGTCCGCCACAGGGTTCAGTGTGACAGGAAGTGAGGACTGAGGGTATGTTAGTGTCTGGGACACTTTACGAATAATTTGGTTAGAACAATACTTAAATAGGTAAGGGTCATCATAAGAAAAATACCTAACCTTTGTCTTAAACCTCTTCAAGTCATGGGTGGTCCACTGTGACGGTGTGTTCCTATCACCAAAAAGTTTACAATATCAGCATACCAAGGGATAGACTCAATTGACAAAATATTTTCATGAGGGAAAGAATCAAAAATAGGGAAAGATGATGTAGCCTCTGTGAATGTGAGCTTGGATAAATGGTCAGCCACTACATTCTCCACTCCTTTCTTGTCTTTAATTGTAATGTCAAACTCTTGGAGGAGCGGCACCCATCTAATTAGTCTTGGTTAGCATCTATTTTAGTCAACAAGTATTTCAAAGCTCCAAGGTCAGTGTAAAATGACTACAGGTGACCCAAGGATGTAAGACCTAAACTTGTCTAAGGCAAAAACTATTGCAAGCCACTCTTTCTCTGTGGTTGAGTAATTTTTCTGGGCCCCATTCAAAGTCTTGCTAGCATAATAAATGACAGAGGGTAGGTTATTTCTACGCTGACCAAGAATAGCTCCTATGGCATTTTCACTAGCATCATACAATATTTCAAAGGGCAGGGTCCAATCTAGGGGTTGTATGATTGGGGTTGTGGTGAGTAACTCCTTGAGTTGCTCAAATGCAAAGTGTTGGTCTGTGGTCCACTCAAACTCAGTATCATGCATTAGTAATTTACACATGGGTTTAGAAATGGAACTAAACCCTTTTGTAAATCTCCTATAGAAGTTGGCATGCCCCAAGAACGACCTAATGTCTCTCACTGTTTTAGGTATGTGCAGCTTGGAAATTGTATCAATTTTTGATTTATCAACCTCAATGCCCTTAGAAGACACTATATGCCCTAGTGCTATACCCTACTAAGCCATAAAATGGCAATTTTCCCAGTTGAGCAGTAAATTCTTCTCCTCACACCTGGCCAAAACAGCTTGCAAGTAGTTAAACAATTCTCAAAAGTGCTTCCATAAATAGAGAAATCATTCATAAAAACTTCTAAGCTATTTTCAATTAAATCACTGAAAATATTGCGGATGCATCGTTGGAAAGTAGCTAGGGCATTACACAATCCAAAGGGCATTCTTCTAAATGCAAAAGACCCAAAAGGGTAGGTAAAGGTAGTTTTCTCTTGGTCCCCAGGGGCTATTTCAATATGAAAATAGCTTGAAAAACCATCGAAGAAACAATAGAATGCATCGCCTGCAACTTTTTCTAAAACTTGGTCCAAGAATGGTAATGGGAAGTGGTCTTTCCTAGTGGAAGCATTAAGCTTCCTATAGTCAATGCACATCCTCCAACCTATGGTTACTCTTGCAGGTATTAATTCATTTTCTTCATTTTTTAACACAGTCAATCTTGATTTTTTAGGGACCACATGAATGGGGCTGACCCATCTACTTTCAGAAATGGGGTAAATAATACCCACATCCAACAGCTTAAGCACTTCATTTTTCAGTACCTCTTTTGATGGGGATTAAGCCTCCTTTGCATTTCCCTAGATGGTTTGGCATCCTCTTCCAAATAAATCTTATGGGTACAAACTGAAGGGTTGATACCCTTAATGTTAGCTAATGTCCGTCCTATAGCCTTTTTGTGTTTGGTTAGGACCTCTAATAATTTTTCCTCTTGACTATCAGTTAAGTGAGAAGAGATTACCATTGGAAAAGTATGAAGGTCCCAGAAATGCATATTTTAGCTGGGCTATAAAGGCTTGAGGTCCAAGGATGGGGTTTGCTCTTCAGAAGGTTTTAGTGATTCTACCACTAGGTGTAGCTGTTCAAACTTGAGCTTCCATTGCACTTCAGCTAGGTTTCCTGCAATTGATCCAGAAAATAATTCATTAGTCTTGTCATCTGAATCATTAATATCTTCTAACTCACTTAATGCATCACTGGGTTGATAGGATAAGGGGTAGATTTATGAAATAATGTTGTCCAACATTTTCACTTCCTACATTTCTTCCACTTCTTGGGGCTGCCTGCATAGACTAAAAATATCTAGTTCCAATGTCATATTCCCAAAACTTCGTTTAAGCACACCACTTCTACAATTTATTAGAGCATTAGAAGTTGCCAGAATTGGTCTTCCCAAAATTATAGGTGCTTGAAACAAGGAGTTTGTTGAAAGTTTTAGGTCAAGAATGACAAAGTTTACTGGGAAATAAAACTTATCAACCTGAACTAGAACATCCTCCACTACCCCTCTAGGTATTTTTATTGGCCTGTCAGCTAGCTATAGGGTAATGGAAGTAGACTTTAACACCCCTAGGCCAAGTTTTTCATAAACGCAGTAAGGTAAATGATTTACACTAGACCCCAAATCAAGTAATGCTTGCCCAATTTTTGAGTTTCCAATCATGTAAGCAATGGTGGGTGAACCTGGGTCCTTATACTTGGGAGGGGTGTTGCTTTGTATGATTGCACCAACTTGTTCAGTGAGAAAGGCTTTCTTTTTTATATTCAGTTTTCTCTTAACGGTGAAAAAGTCTTTAAGAAATTTTGCATGAATGAGAATTTGTTGAATAGCATCTAACAAAGGTATATTTATTCTCACTTGTTTAAAAACTTCAAAAATTTCAGCATGATACTTATCTTTGTGCACAAGGGTTAACCTTGTAGGAAATGGTGCAGGTGCTTGCCAATTTTTCACTTCAGTTTCAACATGCATAGGGTTAGAATCCTTACCAATGATGGTTGAGTCAGGCGTGGGATTTACCTAAATTCTTCCACTTCTCAAAGTTGTTACAGCTTTTACTGGTTTAGTATTGGAACTCTCCACTGCCTCTAACACCTGATGAACCCACCCCTAAGGGTTAGGTTGTGGTTGAGCAGGGAATTTTCCCATCTCCTGAGTGTTCAAGGTTGTGGTCAACCTTGTTAAGGATCCTCTAATATCATTGATGGCCTGTGAAGTCTGGTTGTTGATGGTGGATTGCCCTTGCATGAACTGTTGAAGATTTGCTGCCATTAGATGGACAGTGTCCTCAAGGTTCCTCCTCTGCCCATAAGGTGCTGCAATAGGACATTGAGGTGATCCTGATGCTGCTGACTATTGATTAAGTGCATATTGAGCAGGGCCTGGTGCATGATTGGAGGGATGAGTTATTTGCTCATTCCTCCAACTCAAATTTGGGTGGTTTCTCCAACTGAGGTTGTATGTGTTAGAAAATGGACTTGAAAAAGGTTTAGAAACCATGTTAATAGCTCTAGATTGGTCTAGTAACACTTCTTTAAAGGCTTCAATAGTGGGGAAATCATTAGTAGAGTGTCCAATGTCCTCACATATGTTTCATTTTTCTGACACTCTTTGAACAACCTAAATCTCATTTACTTTGTTTATGTCTATGGTTTCTAATTTCTTAGTAAGCATAGACACTCTAGCTTGCAAATCATCCACTTCCCTCAAGTTGTATTTCCCCCCCTCCAGTTATTTTTAAAGGTTCAGTTCTATCATATTCATCTGAAACATCCCATGACTGGGCGTTTTCAGATAAATAATCAAAATATTCAAAAGCCTCATCTGGTTCTTTATTAAAGAACTCTCCATTACACATTGTCTCCATGAATTGCCTCATTTTGGGTTGTAAACCCTCATAGAAAAAACTTATTATCCTCCAGTTTTCATACCCATGATGAGGACAAGCATTGAGTAAATCCTTGAACCTCTCCCAGCGCTGATAAAAGGTTTCAGTGTAGTTTTGGGCAAAGTTCATAATCTGCCTCTTCAGTGCATTGGTTTTGTGCATCTCTTGCAAATTATCCACTTCCCTCAAATTGTATTTCCTCCCTCTAGTTATTTTTAAAGGTTCAGTTCGATCATATTCATCTGAAACATCCCATGACTGGTCGTTTTCAGATAAATAATCAAAATATTCAAAAGCCTCATTTGGTTATTTATTAAAGAACTCTCCATTACACATTGTCTCCACGAATTGTCTCTTCTTGGGTTGTAAACCCTCATAAAAAAAACTTATTATCCTCTAGTTTTCATACCCATTATGAGGACAAGCATTGAGTAAATCCTTGAACCTCTCTTAGCACTGATAAAAGGTTTCAATGTTTCAAGTTCTTAATTTGCCTCTTCAGTGCATTGGTTCTGTGCATAGGAAAGAAATTTTTTAAAAACTTAGATTGCATCTCTTATCATGTTCCTATGGACCTAGGCCTCAAAGAATTTAGCCAAGTCTTGGCTTTGTCTTTTAATGAGAAGGGAAATAACTTGAGCCTTATCACTTCTTCCGTACAAGTTCGATCCATAAAAGTTGAACAGACTTCCTCAAATTTTGTGATGTGCAAATATGGGTTTTCTAAATCCATCCCATGAAAATGAGGTATCAAGGGAATCATTCCAGGCTTAAAGTTAAAGTTATTTGCATTTAGGGGTTGAATGATGCATGAGGATGAACTAGCCCTAACAAATTGCAAATAATCTTTAAGGGTTATGTTTTGGTTTACCACTCTTCTCCATTGTGTTCTTCTTCAGCCAGTGGGCTAAAACTATCAGAGGATGACTCAAATGAGAGTGAGTCACAATCTGAGTATGTCATAGATTCAGTCTGGACCAGTCTAGAGGAATAGTCATGACTCCAACAGACATACAAAGTCCTAACAATAACACCAAAATCCTACCAAACAGATTTTTTTTTTATAATTATTATAACTTAGGATTAACACGAGGCAAACAAAACAAAAGAGAGTAGACAATGAATGAATATATAATAAAAATAAAAAGCATTAGGGTTAGAGATCACCAAAGTGTGAAGATGTTCACACATAACCACCCCTTAACTCTGTCAGCTCTATAAATTTCCATTAATCCCTAGAAATGGCGCCAAAAACTTGCTTCTCCAATTTTATTACCACCCAAGTGCATGAGGTGTTGCGTTGATGTGCAGTGGAGATCCCAAGGTCGACTTCACAAGGATTAAGAGAACTTATACTTCAGAACTATTTATTAAAATAAATGGTGATATTTCTCCCTAAGAACACCTCCTTGGTCACTGTGTTGACCAAGGGGTAATTCCTTAATAGAGATGCTCTTTTCCCCTTTTAGAACACCAAAGGCTCAATCACTATAAAGGAAGATGTTCTATTCTTCTTTCTCTAACTCAAAAGATTTACTAGATTTTAACAAGTCAACACAAGTAGCTCAGGAAACTAAAAAAAAAACCTATATTGAACAGACCATCACAGATTCAATGTATTGATTAATAAAGTGATTCTCTAGAAAAAATAAATAAATAAATAAACCTAAGTCTTGGGCAATCTTCTTGCAGTGAATAATCTAAGAATTTCATTAACTCATGGTATTCTTCAAATGTTATACAGTCGAGGTTAGAACATTTGGATGATGAATTTCATATATGCTCAACCAAGAAATTGAAAAGATAATCTTAGTAAATTTTCTATCAACCCAGTTTTAGCTAACAAATTCAGAGTAATGGAATTTTCACACTTCAAGCATCTATTGTGCTGTCAATCTACAATAGACCAAGAAGGGTGGAACAAAACCCCTTACTTCATTTGATTCGGGGATGAAAAAAAAAACTTAAAGAAATGCAAGTGACCGTGGTCTGGGAATCAAAACCCTTTAAGAGTAAACACTGCTCGATGGTTTCCCTCGACTTAGGGTTTAGAAATTACTCCCCCTTCATCTCTGGATTCCTCTATAAAATAAAAACAGAACAACATTCACCCAAACAAACAAAAAAATAACTAAAGATAGAAAAAACCCTAAAATCTTTCTTCGCATTCCGTAGCAAAAACAGTGCCCCTTCCTCATGCTTCCTCCTCGTTTTATCTTCCCTCTTTCCATCCTCTGCTGTGTACTCAACCGATTCTTTTCCAATTCCATCTGGTTCCTTCTAGAGTGTAGGGTCTATAAGCACAAAGCAGGGGGTTAGGATTTGAGTGATGGAGAAATCGGAAATGTTCTAAGTGTGGTGCAAAGGCATAATGGGTATCTTAAGTGTATAATGTCTATTTTACCCCTTTATCCTTTCTTATTGACTATAGGATGTCCCTTTTGCAAAAATGATGAGTAAGTGAGTATTTGTATAATTTTCAAGTCAAAAAGTCTTAATTTAAATACTCACTAACTACAATTTCTTCACTTAATCATATCATTAAGCTTAGCATAAAAGTCATTAAAACTTTAATCTTCCAGTATTTCAATCTCTTCAAACTTAGTGGTTAACAATTGTAATTTTGAATTTTTCACAATTTTTGTTCCCTCATGCGTAACCTCCAGGATATCCCATGTCTCTTTAGCAATCTCATACATGGAGATTCTCTTAAATTCTTGTGGAGATACAGCCATGAATATAGCATTCAGTCCCTTGCTATTCCAATCACAATTGCTAATCTCATCTTTTGTCCAAGTATCAATATTTGTTTCAGGTTTGGTCCATCCTCATACAATGGAGTACCACACTCGTTCATCCAATGATTTGAGGAAAGCTCTCATGCGTACTTTCCAATATGCATAATTTTCACCATTGAAGTGTGGTGGGGGCAGTCAACTATGACATATTGCAGGGGCACGGATCACACTCGAATGAGTGATCGAATGAGTGAACCACGCTCTGATGCTAATTGAAATTTTCAATGCCTGTAAAACTACGAAATTGTCTATCAATTTCTTTGAGCAAATTGGTGAGATCTCAATATTATGACTATTAAACAAATCAAATACTTAAACAAAATAAGCAAACTTGCACAACACAACGATTGGTTACGAAGGAAACCATCTTGCTCCAACTCATGTCCTTATCAATAGTCTCCGTTGATCATGTTGTCCTTTTATGATCCGCATTTGTCATATTGGTCCCTTTCAAAATTAACTACATTCTACTATTCGGAAATGACCTTCACCCAAAGACAGACCATGCATGTTGGACATTGTATGGTCCATTTTGAAAACAGTTGTATACATCTTTTCCAAGCCTTACATCACTGTGCATGACCTCAGCATGCCTAAGTATTGAGACGTTTATTTTGCTAATTATTAGAGTAGTCCGGTCCGCACAATAAATTTATTTACATGTTTATTTCTTGAGATGTATTAAACAAAACACCAATGCAAAAATTTTGTGTTCAGGGGTTGTGTTGAATATTAAACAATATGAGTTAATTTAAACACGATCTATTTAATTAAATAGGTCATAATCTAATACCTTAACACAATCCATATATATAGAGTGAGTGATACGACACGACTCGTACAACTTATTTAATAATTATGGACATGACGCTTTTAACCTATTTCAACCAATCTTCGTTCAGCCGTCCTTACTTTTTAAGACGTAAATCATGTGATGGGATTTTGAGTTCTTTTTTAGTTTTGAGAGATTTAGAGTACATGGATTTAACGTACGTGAATTTCATTATATTTAATAATATTGCAACCATGTTATTTTACACTACATTATTTATTTTTGAGGTGATTGATATATCTAGCTTGTAACAGATTTTTTTTTTTTTTTTACGTAGATTGCCACTTTTTTTAAGAAAGAAATTAAGAATAGTTATTTAAAAATAACAGCACAATTAAAGTCATGCTATAATTGTAGTGATCAATTCAAATTTTAAACACTCGCACACGCGCATCACTTTCTCACTTTCCAATCTTACTTAGATACATATTCCAAATCAAAACCTGTGAGCAAAAAGTCCCATCTTATCCTAAAGGAAGGAGCTTGAATAGTATTGAGACCATGATTGAATGAGTTCAACCGTCCTTAGTTTTTAAGGAGTAAATCATATAATAGAATTTTGAGTCACATTTTTTTTTAGTTTTTAGAGATTCAGAAAGAGTACATGGATTTAGAGTAAGTGAATTTTATTATATTTAATATTGTTGGGAATCTAGACTTCCCCAATTCACCTTCTTTAGGATCTACCCTTTGCATGAATAACAAGAAAATAGAGAAATAATAACAACACAAGATTTTACGTGGAAAATTCCTAAACCATAGAAAAACCACAAGACCAGAGAAGAAAATCCACTATGTGAATAATTGTTACAATAACACAATTTTTCTCCTCACCCCAAAAATACCAACAAAGCTTTCCCCACTAGCAAAACTTTAACTCACACCTCTTCCTCTTTCACAAAAAAAAGGCCAACAGTTAAATTTTACTAGAGTCAAAAGTTTTTAGTTAAACTTCTGACTGTTGCACTTTACCAAGAAGCCTAAGCCTTCTTTTATAAGCCTTGGAGCCTTGCTCCTTTTTATATGCCACCCATGTGGGACTAACCAAAGGAAGGAAAAACCCAACAATCTCCATCTTGCGACTTTGATTGGTCTCATAGCCAAGCTCAACCACAATGAAGATCTTGATCATGGCTTCCGCTATCATGCTCCATCGTAAAAGCATACCTAATCAGAATAAACCAATTCCAAGCATTTCACTTCAACCTATGTCGAAAACAACCTTGCTGAAAATTATGGTGTAACTTCCAGGTTTGGCTTTCCTAGAAGTTCATCAGCCATCGACATGAATTTTCACTACACACCCTGCATCAATGCCAAACTAATGCCTATGTGCAAACTTGTGGACCCGCTAACATTAACACATCCTCCATGGCAACTTTGGAAATTAGTGGCATGCCATGAGCATGTACATGTCCATTTTCAAAAGACATGGTCTTTTATGGAGAGAGACGCAACGTTAGTTTCATTATCAGTATCTCCATTTACTGACTTGGAGCCTCTTGCCGAACTAGCTCCAACTCTTGGACAATTTTTCTTGATGTGCCCAGATTGTCCACACCCCCAGCGGACTGCTTTTTTCTTCATGGAGTTCTTCATCTTCCCATTTCTATCTACTACCATTACTAAGTTCTCAGGTGGATCATTACTTCCACGTCCTAATCTTCTCTCTTCAGAGAAAAGTTTATTGGTAACCTCTGAAAAAATTATTTTCTCCTTCCCATGTATCAAAATAGGCTTCATATGCTCATAGAAGGTGGAAGAGACTAGATGAGCCTTAAGGCTTGATCCTCATCAGCAATTTTAACTCCAATAGATTCTAGCTCAGAGATAATGCCATTGAGAACACTTAAATGATGTCAAATAGTCGTACCTTCACTCATCCGCAGTGTATGAAACTGCTCCTTCAGGTACACCCAATTCTAGATGCCCTTCGTCTGATACAACTGTTCAAGCTTTTCCCAGAGTTTCTTTCTCGTAGAAATTCTAAGCACATTTGCAAGAACATTCTTGGTCAGGCACAGACGTATTGCACTTGCTTCTCTCAAATCCAGATCCTTCCAATCTTCATCGCTCATTATAAGTCTGCTCTTTGTTTCACCAGTCGCGCTAGTACCACTACCGACTTCAAGGATTGGTCTACCCTTCAATGCCTTGTGTAATCCTGATTGAATCAAAATATCTCTAACTTGTACTTGCCACAAGCCAAAATTGATTCTCCTATGAAATTTCTCCACCTCCAATCTGATAGGATTTGAAACCCCACTTCCTGACATTGGTTTGATAAATTTACCATAGAATTGAATAGTACCTCACTAAGTAAGTTCCCAGGAAAGATTGGAGTGTCATAATGGACATACTTAAAATTTTCAATCCCTTAGACAAAACCTCCTTAGACAGTGTGTATCTACACTACCACACCAAAGCTCCACTCCTACCAAAAGGACCTAAGCTCTGATACCACTGTTGGGAATCTGGACTTCCCAAATTCACCTCCCATAGGAATTACTCTTTCTAGGAATAACAAGAAAATAGAAAAATAATAACAACGCAAGATTTTACGTGGAAAACTCCTAAACCGGAGAAAAACTACTAGACCAGAGAAGAAAATCCACTATATGAAAAATTGTTACAATTACACAATTTTTCTCCTCACCCCAAATACACCCACAAAGCTTTCCCCACTAGCAAAACTTTAACTCACACATCTTCCCCTTTTACAAAAAAAAGTCCAATAGAGGAATTTTACCATAGTTAAAAGTTCTAGTTAAACTTCTGACTGGTGCACTTTACCAAGCAGCCTAAATCTCCTTTTATAAGCCTTGGAGCTTTGCTCCTTTCTATTTCCCACCCATGTGGGACTAACCAAAGGAAGCAAAAACCCAACAAATATTGAGACCATGTTATTTTTACTTTATTTTTTCAAGGTGATTGATGTGTCTTGTAATAGACTTTCTTTTGCATAGATCGATCGCCACTTTTTGAAGGAAAAAAAAAAGTAGTTATTTAATAATAACAAATGTATATCAGATAAATAAGATATCATGAAGTGCATTAAATTAATAAACATAGTGAACAATTTTAACAATTACACTATCATCTCATTTTTATTTTTATCAAGCAGTTCCTTATGAGCAAAGATTTAAAAAATTATGATAGTGATTGATCTTTAAACAAAGATCAGTCACGGCCTCAAGGCCATAGCCCACCTTTGGCCTAGACCATCTTGTTGGCTTCGAGGGCACGACGGTCATGAACCATGAGCAAGACTCTGAATTTTATTGTTTCCGATGGACCCATTAACTAGGCCGAAATTAAGAGCACAATGAAGAGGATGGTGAGAGATGCCTTGGGAACCATCCTGATCCAACTCCCAAGTACTCCTCAACAATATTGTATCCATTGATCACGTGATCTATTTATGATCCGAATTTGTCATATTGGTCCTTTTCGAAATTAAATGGTAGTATTCAACTGTTCTGAAATGACCATCACCCAAAGGCTTTCAGGTCGAGATTGAGGAGGTGACAATTTTTTCCATGCATTACATCATTGCGCCTGACATTAGCCTGCCTAAATATTGAAACATTTATTTGACTAATTATTAGAGTAGTGGCCACATGATTCTATGGTCATGACTATTAGATTATATATATGGGTTGATATAAACACAACCCATTTAATTAATCTGGTGAGAACTTAAAATGCTAACTTGATCCATATAAACAAGGGTGACACAACATAACTTGTTTAACCCGTGTAATAATTATGGATACGACCCATTTAACCTGTTTCAACTCGTTTAACCTGTTTCAATCTGTTTCATATAAAGAGGTTGAGATGACTCGTATATTTATTTTTTAATTCAATTAAGATAATTTCATATATAGTCAATGATAATTGTATAACATGATCCACAATTACCATTGGATTTATGATAAAATATTTTATTATTAATATCCAAACCAATAATATATATAACAAAAAGAAATACTTTTGTAAAATAAAATTATATATTAACAATAAAGCCCAATAGTTTGAGATACTAAGTTTTTTAAATACTATAATTAATATTACATTCAAAGAAAAAAAAAACTTATTAAACTAAACGTTTATAAAACTAGAAAATATAATTTATTCATGTTATACTTGCGCGTTTCATGAACTGACCAACAATTGACATGTTTATTAATTGCGTAAAATTGGGTCAATCCGTTTAGACCCAAACTCATTTATATCAAACCTAAATATGATTATTTCATTTTATGTTCTTGTTGAATTCATGGGTTGTGTTATATGTTACCACTCCTAATTAATTTACCCCCACATCCCTGGCCACATGATTATTTTGATATATATATTGTATGAAAACATTATTTTGATATATATATATATATATTGTATGAAAACAATCATGTGGTAACATGCTGATATGGCATGAACGGAATTAAAAATGGAGTTTAAAATTAAATTCTTTTACAAATAAGAATCTAAGAAGTAAATGATTCCAAATGTGTATCTTCGAATCAACTTGCCAATAAATTATTTCTTACTTAACCCGACAGACAAAAGAAAAAAAAAATCTTCATAAGGCCATGGGCATTCAAGATGGTCGAAGACATTCAAGAAATTGAATAAAAATATTATAAAATTAAAAAAAAAAAGTTGTATTAGTTTGAAGCTCATAAAAGTTGTATTAGTTTCTGTGTTTAGATAATGATATGATAATGATTAAATGAAATATTTGAAAATTTAAAATTCATTTCATTTTTTTGGGATGATGTTTAAGAATGAAATTATGAGAAATTTGAAAATTCTGTCTCATCTTGCTAACTGATTAAAGCTCAAATTTGGATAAGAGAGATTGATGTAGGAATGATGTAGGAATGCCCTTTAGTTTCTTTGGTTATTCCTTTCTTATATTCCTTGTTCATCCACCATTCTCTCTCCCTCTTTGTGACTAATTATGGTTTAATTGTATATGTCTATCAAGGGGTCTACAATATGACGCCCACAACTCTTACATATGGACATGTGGAAATCGAGGCGTCTGGATGATGACAACACGGATCACACATCCCATCACCAAGTGCCAAGTGTGTGTACATGCAACATGTGTACATAAAAATAATGCAGCGATAATAAAAGTCTTTCAACTAAATACCAAAATTTTGTTTAACTACAAACTCGCTTAAAACAAGCTTAATAAAATACTACAAGTTCAACACTGTCTCAAATTCCAAAATACAGAAAATATAGGCAAGGGAAATATTTTCCAACAATACAAGCAATTCCAACTCAATACTCTAGCGGAGCCGCCTCCTCAGGCTCATCCTTCTCCTCCTCATCTGTAACAAAGTCTACGGTATCAAAGACGGTACCGCTGGTAAATAATAATCCAAACACCCACAATATAAAAGTATATTAAAACTCAACAATATGCATGTGTCCCAAAAATCCACAATTTTCCACGCATGCCAAAAATCCCATTTTTGGCCCAAAACATTTCTTTTAAAACATTTCCTCGCCATTATTCCAGCTAATGGTCCAAAAATCAAATCTCTCCATTTTACCATAAAATGGCCCATTAAGCAAACCATCATAGCACTATAGGCAAGAAACACAGTCGGGACTCTACCACCATCCCTACGCGTGCACCGTAGGGGGGAATCACAAGCGGGACTCTACCACCGTCCCTGTTTATCACCATCCCTACAAGTTCGTCTGTAGGCAGGACTCTACCACCATCCCTATGTCGCGTGCACAGTAGGTGGGAATCACAGACAGGACTCTACCATCGTCCCTGCTTACTACCATCCCTACAGTACCTATGAGTCAAACCAGTCAATCCAATTATTCAAATATACCCAAAAATCATTTCTTGCTTGAAAGCCCAATTTTCAAGTTCCAACACATGAACATGCATGCAATTACATCAAAACAAAAATATGCATTTTCAACACATGTACATGAATGAACTAT
The DNA here is from genome assembly GCA_011037825.1 of Carya cathayensis. NCBI lineage: Eukaryota > Viridiplantae > Streptophyta > Magnoliopsida > Fagales > Juglandaceae > Carya > Carya cathayensis. The sequence continues at coordinate 39,098 of QGSO01001014.1, forward strand.
GCAATACAAAAGACAAGACAAAAATATATCCAACAAATCTCAACATCAACCAACATACAATAACTCCGTCCTCCAATCCATCCAACCCCCAACTCCTCGGACTTAGTCCGGCATAACCAACCAATCACAATTTATTGTTAAAGCAAAAATATATTTAAATCTAAAAGAAAGTTTGCAAAATATTTACAGCGCTCTATAATATTTTTCGAATGATCAATGAGCTACAAAAGACAGAGGAAAAGCAACGTAACAGTGTAAAAACACTATGGCTGTGGGTTGTAAAATACCCACTTTTGAATGGGGACAAACCAAGACTTGGGATTAATAGGGAATGACTTAGAGGTGTTTATTAAGCTAGTGGAAGTGAGGGTTGGCCACGGGTGGCGGCGAAAACGGCGGTGGAAGTGAAAATTGGCCAAAATAGAGTTGAGCTGCTCCACCGATGAATCAGAGCTGGAAATGGGTGGTCTAGATCGGCAAGAGGTCGGTGATGAAGTGGTGGTCAGAGGTGGCGCTGGAGCACTTGAACGCCGCGGCTTATAGTGGTGCGTGCAGCTTAACGGCAGCTCAGATGAGGCTGAGTTTCGGTGGGGATGTTCACCGGCCAGAGGCGAAGGGAAAGGTGGTGGTGGTGCACCACACGCCGGCGATCGGCGACGGTTCTGGGTTGACGAAAGAACTGACGGAGAGGGAGAGGGGAATGCGTCGTGTGGGAGGGAAGAGAACTGACAGAAAAACTAGGAAAAAGAAAGAAAAATGGGAAAAGAAAGAGGAAGAAGAAATATAAAAAGAGAAAAAAAAAAGATGGGGAAAAGAAATGAGGTCCAGTTCTCACATCTCTATAAACTGATTCAACAAAAGCAATTTTAAAAGCAATAAATTGAATAAAATAATTTAAACACATTACCTTGCCAAAATATAAGAAATAACTAGTTAAAACTAACAACAATATTTTAAATATAAAAATAAACTAAATTAAATTAAATAGCAATTTAAACACAAAATAAAAATTAATACTAAGAAAGCACCTCAAAATAAATTTCACAACTAATAAATCCAATTAAAATTCGATAAATTTTAAACAAAAGAAGCAATATTTTAATTAAATTAAAGTACTCTTCAATAAAAATAAACGTAAAAACGAGATATCACATCCTCCCCCCTTAAAAATAAATTTCGTCCTCGAAATTTGTGAGGTCAAACATTAGTGCCAAGCAGGATACAAGGTACAACTCAGAACACTTGAGAAAACATACCATCAACTATTCCCATACAAGCATGAGTAAAGCTCTCCCAAGTCTACTGCTATAGACGATTTCATCATACTTGCACTAGTCTCCTAGTGGAATATCACTCCTAGTACTACTAGGGTGGCTATGTAATTCAAAATCTCCATTTCTACAAGAACTTTAATACAACACCCAAAGAATCCCAACGATTATTATTTCGTACAATAGGCTGTACAAACCTCAGTCAACTCTTATGCTATAACCTCTGAACCTTCCTTGTATACTACACCTTGGTAACCGAATAGCCACTTTCAAATTTAACCATCCATAAACAAATTTGCACAACCAAATGATTAATCTCCAATTATAAGCATCTTCTCAAAATTTCAAGTCACCACTAATTCCTCAAAATCAACACAAAATTTAAATACCTAGTTATCTCCAAAAATCACGCTTTCGCGCGCACTCTGATAACTTGTCAAAATGCAAAATGCCCTCATAAATTAACACCATTGAGTACAATCTAACTCCACACCCATAAACAAGAAAATCCTTTACCACATTTTGGTAGAAAATACTGTCTTCCGAAATCATAAATTATCACTCCTATCCCTCAATTAACTCTAGCTACCTTGATCAAATCAAAATTCCGCAATAACGCCCATCATCATCGACAAAAACCAATATCAATCAATTTCAACATTCCAAATTAAAAACAAGTAACATTATCTCAAAATACACCAGTCTCATCTAAGAAAAAGAACATAAGGCTCGAATCCATCCCGACCAACCAATAAAAGTACCTATAACTTCTACCCAACAACTTATACTTTCAAGCTCCTCACCTAAATTCTAAATATTATCTAATTTAAAGATGACTAAACTTACTATAAACCACTATTGAATTCACCATAACATTAATGAACACTTCCTGGTAACTCACTTACCTACTTCTATTCTCATAACCTTGTATTAGCACTACTATTTCCTTCAATTGCATACACAATTAAATCTCAAGGTAGGCCATGCTGTTCAAATCTCCAATCTGCCAAAACTATTGCACTACACTCCTGAATCCTAATGCTTATTACCTCGCGTATCTGATTAGGCTAATCATCGTTGATGCCTAAGCTTCCACTTCCAAGATTTTATTAACCACCACACATGGCGACCCAACAATCTCTCTTCAAGTTAAATAATAATGTCTATAATTCTGCCAACGGGACATTCAATCTCCAAAGGAAAGTATAGTCTCAAAATTTAAATTCCTATGTGGGCTCAAGTCACAATTAATTCATAAAGATAATCACTACAATCATTGCCAACCAACATTCCGTTGAGTATCACACTTCGGCTAAACATTCCGATCGACTCACCAAAAACTTACAGTCAAGATCTCTTGAATGTAATACTATTATATTGAATCCACTTCAACACCTACCAAAGTCACTTCTTCCGAGTCAAGAATGAGACTAGGATTCGTATTCTCCAAAATCCATACACTCACCACTACTACGCATCAATCTCATGCACTCTTAGCCAAACCAATAATCATTCAAACGTACAAGTGATCCATTACTACATTTTCATCATCTGGACTTATATCCTCGAAATCAACAAGAATCATTTCATAAATTTGCACCATTTATTATCCTTAAAATTGATATGAATCAAGTCCTAAACCTGCCACTACAACCTCGAGTTATAACATTTATTTTCCCGAATTCGATCCTAAGGTTTAATCCTCAGAGAATCACACGAACTAAATTAATACTTCCAATCCCAAAAAATACTCTCCTAAAAAATTCTCATGTCAGAAACTCAACCCCTCATTCCTATTTTAATGGTTATAGATTAATCCATCACCAGAATAGATTAAGCTAGCAAATCAAGTCTATAGAACTAAGAACTCAAATCTTATTACTATTAAGTCCTTCAAATCTACAATTCTAAAACTTTAAACCAAATAAGAATCATTTTTTTTCCAAAATCCTCAAGTTCAATGACCCTAAATCTAAGACATCGCCTTATAAAACTTGTAAATTCTAAAACCTCAAATGTTAGCAAATTGCTTGTCAGAATCGAAGTAATCTAAAACTTCTAATTTAATTAATTCCTCAATGCTTGTTGAACATACCACCTTAAATTCCATAAACTTGTTTCCTAAAATCTATAGGGCCTCAACTACAAATGAAATCCTCCTAAATCTATCCTTGAAGTTCGTTGAACTTATACCCTCCTATTCTATAAACTCATTTCATAAATTCTATGAAATCTAAACCTCAAGTATCCTAGACAATTTAAAACTATCCCCCCTTCTTCAGTTGTAACTTGAGTTCCTACTCCAAAGAATTCGCTTATACCTTGAAGTTCCCTTCAAGTCTCGACATTAAAAAGTGAATCAAATCACTAGGAATTCAAGCCTAACGATGGTATTCTTGATAGTACCATCTTCCTGCCATGGCATAATCCCTTAACCACACTTTCAACTCCGAAAAAAACAAAACGAACTAAAATAAAAGAAGATAGTGTAAAATAAAATAGAATAAACCAACAAAATAAAATAACATACGATGAAATAAATAAAACAACATACTTTCAATTCAAATAAAGTAAAAAAATCAAATTAACAAATAAATTCAAATTATCTAAAAAAATAATTTCAAATCAATAAAAATCAATTCAAATTAAATAAAAACAAATCAAAAAGCATACTTCAAACAAAAGAATTTTAAATTAAGACTTTAAAACTTTCTAGTACAACACCTACGGGACATGTGGTTTTACCTAGAGCCGAACTACTCTGATACCACCTGTGACGCCCCCAACTCCCACGTGTGGACACATGGAAATCGAGGCATCGGGATGATGACAACACGGGTCACACATCCCATCGCCAAGTGCCAAGTGTGTGTACATGCAACAAGTGTATATAAATATAATGCAGCGATAATAAAAGTCTTTCAACTAAGTACCAGAATTTTGTTTAAATACAAACTTGCTTAAAACAAGCGTAATAAAATACTACAAGTTCAACATTGTGTCAAATTCTAAAATACATGAAATATAGGCAAGGGAAATATTTTCCAACAATACAAGCAATTCCAACTCAGTACTCTGGCGGAGCCGCCTCCTCGGGCTCAGCCTCCTCCTCCTCATCTGTAACAAAGTCTACGATATCAAAGACGGTATCGTAGGTAAGTAATAATCCAAATGCCCACAAGATAAAAATAAATTAAAACTCAATAATATGCATGGACATGATGCCATATGCATGTGTCCCGAAAATTCACATTTTTCCACGCACGCCAAAAATCCTTTTTTTGGCCGAAAACATTTTCTTTAAAACATTTTTTCGCCATTATCCCAGATAATGGCCAAAAAATCCAATCTCGCCATTTCACCAGAAAATGGCCCATTAACCAAACCATCAGAACATTGTAGGCGGGAATCACAGGCAGGACTCTACCACGTTCCCTGCTTACCACCATCCGTACAAGTCGTTCTATAGGCGGGAATCACAGGTGTGACTCTACCACCATCCATGCTTACCACCATCCCTACGCCACGTGCACCGTAGGTGGGAATCACAGGCAGGACTCTATTGTGACGCCCCCAAATTCCACTTGGGATTGAACGGACATTTGAAGCGTCGGGAGATGCAACACAAGGTTACCTGCCCCCGTTCATGACATATAAGATGCAATGTTCCTAACATGCATCTAGCATTATGCAATATTCGCAGTGGATAATTTAAATTTTCTTTTTCTTTAGCAATACTATGCACCAAACTAAAAATATCACAAATACTTGAAACATATTTCATACATAAAGGCATACTAAATAGCCGTGATCACCACATTAGTCCAAAATGGTTGTGATCAAAAGAATACTTGAGATACAACTCCAAAAGTACAAGTAGTAACCTAAGTTAAATACTATGCTATCATCAACATCGCACTGTGGCCTAGTCGACCGTATTCAGTTGGTCAGATTCTAATTCTCCTTCGGTCCTGTAACAAGATCTACCATTCGGGGGGAATGGTAGTTGAGACTACTACAGTGAGATTTGATTACAAATCTCAGCAAGTTAACATAAAACTCCCACACAGGTTAAAGATGCATGCATGGTAGTAAAAGCATAAATGCATAAGTAAAGTCGTACATAAGCATAACATAACTTGACATATAGCATGACATAACCAGAACTTAAACGTGAACTGAACTTGACTTAACATGATATGAACTTGAACTTAAAACATAGCATAAACGTAAACATAACATGATGTGAACATGAACTTGGAACATAACATGAACATGAACATAACATGTATGTGAGCATAACATAACATGAACATGATCTGAAACTTGACTTATCATGTATTTGATCTGAAACTTGACTTAACATAAACTTGGAATCTTATTCAATTGTCTTGATTAATAACGTGCATTAATACGTACTCCACAGTTGTTGTGGCCCCACGTATTCTACGTGTCACAATTGCTATGTCTCACGTAGTGTATGCTCCACAGTTGTTGTGGCCCCATACTTCATGCTCCACAGTTGTTGTCGCCCCATACTTCATGCTCCACAGTTGTTGTGGCCCCATGAATACACGTAACATAAAAATATAATACGTACTCCACAGTTGTTGTGGCCCCACGTATACACGTAACATAAGATATAATACGTACTCCACAGATGTTGTGGCCCCACGTATACACGTAACATAAGATATAATACGTACTCCACAGTTGTTGTGGCCCCACGTATACACGTAACATAAATATAATACGTACTCCACAGTTGTTGTGGCCCCATACTTCATGCTCCACAGTTGTTGTGGCCCCATGAATATCTTAACTTGAACATGATCTGGAACTTATATGAACTTTACATAAGATGAACCACGCTTGAGTCCGTGGCACCGCATAACATAACTTGTGATGAACACGCTTAGGTCCGTGTCATCCTTAACATGTCTTATCTTTCTTAATGCATGAGATATTATTTAATATCATATATTTTCTAACATGGCGTATACTTGTAAATGGCACAATATGATTTAAACATAAACATTCCATGGCATACATGTAACATATGGCATACTTAACATGGCATACTTATAACATCCAGCATTGCATGACAGAAAAGATTGTGTAACAGATAAATAATCATGAGAGAATAAATCATGCGTAACAGATAAACATGTAATGACATGACATGGCATATATGATAACATACATACATAAATTGTAGTTCCCTTACCCACTCATACATACACAATAAACTGATAGTAAGTTAGAAGCTAACTTACTCAGATCGTCCGTTCTACGAGAATAAAGCGCGATAACGAGGAACTGTAAAGGTCATTCTAAAAGTTAGAAATTTAATTACTAACAATTAGAAACATGAAAACAAGCTAACTTAGAGTAAAATTATCATTTTACCCTCTACATGTGGGAAAACGACCATTTTACCCCTAACTTAAGGATTTCACATCCTAACTCCAAAAATTTTCAAAATTTACATTCCTCATGTAAATTTTGTCCTTAAACTCAAATATCAACTCAGAAAAATTTAAAACAAAACACAACTATGGAAAACACACTATGGCCGAAACATCCATAGGCCATTTCTCTTGATTTTTGTTGCAATTCCTTCCAACTTCAAAACTCATGCTTAAACCAAAATTTTGCTATAAACATCTTCCAATCCTAAGTTTAAAACCATACTTAAAACATCCATTTAGAAAAAGCTAATAATCAACACCAAACTTTTTGGTAAAAAGATCCAAGCACTTGAATCACAAGTTTTGACCTTAAATCAAAACATCTCCAAGAATTCCAAAAATCAAATCTTACTTCTAACATATTCATAACATCATCCTAACATCAACCATGCTTTAAATCATCAAACTAAAGTCACCAAAATCACAAAATAACACTTGGAGTTTTTGGTTTTACACTTAGTCCAAAAACAGAAACTTTTTCCTCAACTAGTTTTGATAAATCTCTTGATCAATGGCTTAAGAAGGTGAGATCTTCGAAATAAAGCATCACATGGTTTAATGATGTGTCTTAAATAGGATCCAACCATCAAACTTAAAATCACATGGCTAAAAATCAATAAACATGGATCTAATCCAAAAACATCAAATCTTAGGCCTAACCGAAATCCTCTTGCATAGAAAAATCATATCTTTGAAACTAATACTAAATATCTCCAAAATAACATCCTAACATGAAAATAAGAGACTTAGGATCATCATATAAAAATATCAAAGCCTTTAGAGTAAGATCAAACCTCGAAATATTCAAACTTTCTCCAAATAAAAACTGTTTTGCCACTTCCAGTTTTCAAGTTTCTAGATCTAAGAAAATCTATCATCAAAAGCTTTATTCATGCAACAAAACCTCAATGAAAACTCTTAAACACATGCTAAGAACACTCCATAAAATTTTCGGACCAAGATATGTCCATTAGCTTGGTCAAAAACTCCAAAACATAACATACTCTCCAGATTCACGCCCAGAATGACCTTTCCATGGTTAAAAATACTTTTGACCAACCAAATGACCATGGAATGATACGAAAAATACATCTACGGCAACTAGACTCAAATAGGAACAACTTTTATGAAGGAGTCATCGTGTGAAAATACTTACAAAGGGTCAAAAAGCTCCACACAAAAAGACCCAGGAATCTACCCGAGAGAGCTCTTTTGGGTTTCTCTCTAAGAACGGGGTGAAGAAATGATTAAAGTGAAGTAAGTGTGTCTTGCACGACTCAAGACTTCTGTAGAGGGAATATTTGGACCTTAATGATCATTGAGTGAAGGTGTAGACATGTGACACAAAGTAGAGGATAGTGGGGGGCAAAGGACAACCTACAAGAGCTATGAGACATGGGACTTGATGGGGTGGGTTCCTCCATATTATTGAGTGCAACTTGATGCAATGAATGGTCTGCCAAGTGGGGGAGGAAACTTCTCCAAGAAGCTTTGCCAAGGTGGCCAAATTCGTGGGTCTTAGTGGGCCTCAACCAAGTGGACTACAATTTGGGGTTTAAAGGGGGTTTGGTTAGGGTTTGAGATGCTATGAAGCCCAAATCCAATTTTTTCTTGACCCAATCAAATTTCCAAGGTTTAAAATGTTGGATAAAGATGTCATAATAAGAATTTGAGAAATTAATAGCATGTGGAAGTGATTTAATCAAGTGATTAAACACAATGCTAGAAATTGGATCAAAAGGGTTTGAAGGCCAACTTTAGGGTTTGGGGAAACTGTTTAGGGTTTCGGTTTCAACCAAGTTTTTGGGGTTTCAAATAGATTTCAACCATTTAGGGTTTCACTAGGGTTGAAACCGTCTTTGATCTGACTTAATTTGGTTAATCAGATGAAAAAAAAGTTTGCTTAGGTGGCATGATTTCACACATTGATTTCCTTCACAAATCCATTTTCTCTTTGTGCCAGGTATCTAATACTATTCATTATGTATGGTTAAGATCTTTCCAAGTGTCCAAATAAAACTTATCTAACCTAATTTGGACATTCCATACTGTGATTTTGAAAACACTACACTTAGTACGCTTATCGAGGTTACTATTCACTCCGAAAAAGTACATAATAAACTTAGTACTAAAAAATCTTAAATATTCAATTAAACCTAGTGGTGTAGACTATAATGTAATCTGACACTTCTAACTACCTCAAACAAATAAAATCGCATTTCTGGCACCATAATGAGTGATACTACTAACTATGTTGACAGACTAGAACTTATGCGATTAGCCGATTCGTAAAAACTAATGGGGTTTTCACCAGATTTCTAATGTTTATAGAAATTCCACCATTGAATTTCTAGCGGGCTGTTACATCTATCACTGTGACGCCCCCAAATCCCCACGTATGGATACGGGGAAATCGAGACGTCCGGATGGTGACAACCCGGGTTACCACCCTATCGACGAGTGCCAAGTGTGTGCAAGCGACAAATGTGCATGAAGAAATACGCAGCGGAGATAGCAAAGACATATACTAAGTACCATAATTTTCTTAATTAAAATACAAAGCGGTTCAAAACATATATAATAAAACATTACAAATACAAATATTGTTTTGAAGCCAACTTCAAAGCATACACTCCAACTCAGAACTCCGGTAGAGCCGCATCCTCGGGCTCAGCCTCCTCCTCCTCGATCCCTGCACCAAAATCTACGATACTAAAAATGGTGCCGCAGGTAAGTAAAATCCAAATACCACTAGATAAAAATATATAAAAACTCAAACAATATGAATGAAAGAATGCCAATGCACGAACCCATAAATACGTATTTTTACACGCACGCCAAAAATCTCATTTGGCCCAAAAACATAATCTTTACAAATACCACGCCAAAAGTCCATTTGGCCCATAACATAACCTTTCCAAACAAACCGTATGCACCATGACCTCCCCTAGGGGTCATCCGCACACCCTGACTCCTGTGCCACACCGCGGGAATTCACCACGCGTATGACACATAAACGAGCGATGCCCAGTTCCGCGCCCTATGCGTTCGTAGCCAAGCATCCTCTAAACGAGCGATGTCCAGTTCTACGCCCCTTGTGTTCGTAGCCAAACATCCTTTAGCCCTCGCCAGCGAAGGGCCACGGAGTCGGTGCATAGAGCGATGCCCAGTTCCACGCCCAGCGTGTTCGTAGCCAAGCATCCCCTAGCCCCCACTCCCGTTGTCATTCAGTTCCACTCGGGGCGCGTTCGTAGCCAAGCCTCGCCTCAGGGGACATCACTCAGTATATTATGCTTTCGAGTGACTAGAGGAGCTCCACCGAGATAATACCCTATCCCGGCTTGGGTCGTGGTACACACGCACCCGAAAATCCATTTAACTCATGAAAATCCCATTTTCTATAAATAACACATGAATATGCATGCACCATGCCGTGCAATTAAAATCACACAAGTTAACCAACATGATCCCAACACCAATAACAGCCAAACAATCAACTCCGTCCTCAATCCATCCGACCCCCGAACTCCTCGGACTCAGTCCGGAATCAACAAACCAACCAGATAAATTTTTGAAAGAGCAAAATATATTTAAATCTAAAAGTAGAGTTTGAAAAATACTTACAGCGCTATATGGTATTTTTTGAAAGCTCGCAGCGTTGCAAACGGCGGAGGAAAAGCAACGTAACAATGTATTTTACACTGTGGCCGTGGGTAATAAATTACCCATTTTCGAACGGGGACAAACCAAGACACGAAATTGATAGGGAATGGCCTTGAGATATTTATGAAGCTAAATGAAGTGAGCTTTGGCCGTGGGTGGCGGTGGAAACGGCGGTGGAAGTGCAAAATGGGGCTGATCGGAGTTGAGCTCGTGCGAGCTGCTCCGGCAATGGATCGGGGCTGAAAGTAGGTGGGTTAGGACGGCAAGAGGTAGGGGAAGAAGTTGTGAAGAGATGGTGGCCGGAGGTGGTGTGACGGCGCCGGAAACGGTGAAAAACTGTGCGGCTTGGAGGAGCTCGTGGTGGCTAACGGTGGCTCGGATGGAGGTGAAACTTGGTGGGGATGTTCACCGGTGAGAGGGGAAGAAATCTTGGTGGGTGGTGTAGGCCACAATGCCGGCGAGCGGCGGTTCTGGGCGGAGAAAGAATCCGGCGACAGGGGTGAAAAACAGAGTAGGGGCAGCAACTTCCGGGGGCTCATGGCGGCTAACGGCTGGTCCGATGGCTCTGAAAATTGGTGGGGATGAACTCTGGTGGGAGGGGAAGAGAATGGCGGGGGTGGTGTACTACACCTCCACCGGACGGCGGTGAAATTGCCGTTCAAAGGGGCGGCGACGGTAAGGAGAAATGGAAGGGAGAGCACGCGGGAGAGAAGAAAAACGGGGAAGAAGAAGAAGAAAAGAAAGAAAGGAAAGAAAATGAGAAAAAGGAAAAGGGAAAAAGAAAAAGAGAAAAGAAAAGAAATGAGGTCTAATCCTCACTCCGGAATCCAAAACAGATCCGCCGAAAACGATATTAAAAACCGTAAAACGATTAAAATAAATTAAACACAACATCAAATAAATTAAAAACCAATTAAATATATTAAACACAATGTAAAACTAATATATAATAAATAACTAATAAAAACTAACTATTTAATTTTAAATCCAAAAACAAGCTAAAATAAAATAAACAGCAATTTAAACTCAACAGCAATTAAAATCCGATAATTTAAAATAAAAGAACTATTTTTTTATTTATTTAAAATATTCCTTCAGTGAAAATACACGTAAAAACGGGGTGTCACAATCACCGTTCCTGCTTACAACCATCCCTACAGTACCTCTGACTCAAACCAATCAATTCCATCATTCAAATATACCCAAAAATCATTTCCCACTTGGAAACCCAATTTTCAAGTTCCAACATATGAAAATGCATGCAATTACACCAAAACTTAGTTTTCATTTTTCAACACATGTACATGCATGCACTATGCAATGCAAATGACAAGACATAAATATATCCAACAAATCTCAACATCAACCAACATACAATAACTCAATCCTCTAATCTGTCTGACCCCCGACTCCTCGGACTCAGTCCAGCATAACCAATCAATCACAATTTATTGTTAAAGGAAAAATATATTTAAATCTAAAAGGAAGTTTGGGAAATATTTTCAGCACTATATATTATTTTTCGAATGATCAATAGGCTGCAAAAGGCAGAGGAAAATCATTGTAACAGTGTAAAAACAATGTGGCTGTGGGTTGTAAAAATACCCACTTTTGAAGTGGGGGTTGGCCGTGGGTGGCGGCAAAAACGGCGGTGAAAGTGAAAAATGGCCAAAACGGAGTTGAGCTAGTGGGGGTTGCTCCGGCGACTGATCGGAGCTGGAAATGGGTGGTTTAGGTTGGCAAAAGGTCGGTGACGAAATGGTGAAGAACTGGTGGCCGGAGGTAGAACGGTGGCAGAGCTGGAGCACTTGAACGCTGCAGCTTAGAGTGGTGTGTGCGGCTTAACGGTGGCTCGGATGGGGCTGAGTTTCGGTGGGGATGTTCACTGGCAGGAGGGGAAGAGAAAGGCGGGGGTGGTGCACTACACGGCGACGACCGGTGGTGGTTCTGGGCGGACGAAAAAACTGACGAAGAGGGAGAGGGTAGTGTGTTGCACGGGAGGGGAGAGAACCGGGAGAAAAAGTGGGAAAAAGAAAGAAAAATGGGAAAAGAAAGAGGAAGAAGAAAAAGAAAAAGAAAAAGAGAAAAAGAAAAGGGAGGGAAAAGAAATGGGGTCCAGTCCTCATATCTAGGGTCTAGAAACTGATTCAACGAAAGCAATTTTGAAAGTAATAAATTGAATAAAATAATTTAAAGACATTACCTTGCTAAAATATAATAAATAACTAGTAAAAAATAACAACAAAATTTTAAATATAAAAATAAACTAAATTAAATTAAACAATAATTTAAACACAAAATAATAGTTAATACTAAGAAAGTACCTCAAAATAAATTTCACAGCTAATAAATCCAATTAAAATTCAATATATTTAAAACAAAATAACTAATATTTTAATTAAATTAAAATACTTTTTCAATAAAAATATTCGTAAGAATGGGGTATCACATACAATATAAGTGCAAGTTGTTGAGAAAACTCCCATTAGTTTGTGAAAGAAATAACATTTAAGATTAATCGTTTAAGCCTCATAATTATCTTGTCTTACTTCCGTAATTCTCTTTTGTTGATATGCTATGCTCGAATCCCTTTCGAAGAACGACATGCAACTTTAATTAAGCATTAAGGTTCACTCTTGCGAAAACAAATCTCACAATGATGTGTCCTGTAACAGACTTTCTTTTGCCTGGATCACCACTTTTTATATTTAGCAAAAAATAAGAATAGTTATTTAAAAATAAAAAATGTATATCAGATAAATACAGATCGTGAAGGTTATTAAAGTAAGAATTATGGTTGTTTAAAGGGAAGATTAACATAAGTCACCACTCTCGTTTAATCAAGCATAATATAACTAAAGGCTTACTAAAGGATATACATATAAACAATTTTAACCATTACACCGTCATCATCTCTTATGTGTTTATCCTGCCGTTGCATATGAGTGGAGATTTAGACAATTAATATGAAAGTGCAATGAAGAGAATAGTGAGAGATGCCTTAGGGAACGGTCTTGATCCAACTCCAAGTCCTCATCAATAGTCTCCATTGATCACGTGGTCCATTTATGATCCGCATTTGTCATATTACTGGTCCATTTATGTTGGTTGTATGGTCCATTTCGGAAGCACCTCATGTATACAAGTGTCCCAAAAGACTTTTAGGTCGAGATTGAATTGGAGACAAATTTTTCCAAGCGTTACATCATGGCACATGACATTAGCCAGCCTAAATATTAGAAGTTTATTTGGCTAATTATTAGAGTAGTCCGAGCAATAAGTTCATTTAATTTATATGTTTGTTTATTGAGATCTATTAAACAAACCGCCAATTTCATGTGAATTTGTATTTGTGGGTTGTGTTGAGTCAGGTCAAATCATGATTATTAGACTATATGTGTCAATGCAACATGACCCATTTAATTAAATGGGTTAGAATTTAAATTATAACATGATCCATATAAATAAGAGCGGCACGACATGATTCGCTTAACTCATTTAACAATTATGGGCACGACCCATTTAACGCGTTACAACTTGTTTAAACCTATTTAATATAAATGGGTTGAGCTTACCCGTATATTTATTTTCTAACTCAATTAATATAATTTTATATATAATCAAGGATAGCTATATATAAAATTATACACACTTACACTTGGGTTCATGAAAAAATATTTTTATTATCAACATCGAAACCAATAATATATAAGAAAATTAATATTTTTATAAAGCATTAAGATAAATTTTGACTGGTGTGACGTAATAAAATCAAAGAAAATCGCTTAGAGAATTATATATTTAATTAGATAGATATAGACACAAAGCTGATAACTTAAGTGGGCACTCAAAAAATAAGTTGTAATTTTCAATTGAGGTGACTTCATTTGAGAATTCAAGGGTTTGTTCGAGAACAAAACTGTTCTCAAGTATTCTTAGATATTTTGAAATATTTCCTTTCCAACCATCACTTAAATATAAAACGCTTTTTAATTACAAACTTTCAACTTTAACATCTGATCGTTACCTAATTATTATAACTTTTTCAAACTCCAAAACAAAACACGAAACTATATATAACTTTCTCAAACTTTCAATAAAAATAATATTAAAAAAATGTATTCAAATAATTTTTAATTTTGAAATATTTGTATTTAAGTTTTTCTCTCTCATTTTCCAAAATCCAATAAAATATATGATTTCAAACTATTTTACTATTATATATAAATCATTTCACTACCATTCACAATCATTTTGAGATATTCTTAGTTCTACTCTCTTATTTGTTTAGCAGCCATTATTTTATAGGAAAATGATAGGTACATCGATAAACTGTACCTATCATCTGTACCGATTACTTTATGTTTGTATTATTATTTGTGTCTATTTATGTTTTAATATTGTGTTTGTTTATTTTTTTGTATTTTCCTAAAAAAATAAAATATATACAAAACGCTTTAAAAAAAGAAACAAAAAAAATTACCCTACCAGAGCACCACCCATAAATTTATTGCTAATTAGGCTGTTAATTATCAAATATACTATCAATTTCATATCATATTAAGTCTCCTAGTGAGATGAGATGAAAATTTTATGAATAGCTGTAAAATGGTATGAAAGGTGAGACATGCCTTAGGGAATAATCTTAATCCAACTCCAAGTCCTCATTGATATTGTCTCCATTGATCACATGGTCCATTTATGATCTGCATTTGTCTCGTTAATGGTCCATTTATGATCTGCATTTGTCACGTTAATGGTCCATTTATGTTGGTTGTATGGTCCATTTCGGAAGCAGCTCATGTATACAATTGTCCCAAGACTTTCAGGTTCAAATTGAATTGGTGACAAATTTTTCCAAACATTACATCGTTGTGCGTGTCATTAGCCTGGCTAAATATTAGGACATTTATTTGGGTAATTGTTAGAGTAGTTCGAGCAATAAGTTTATTTACATGTTTGTTTCTTGAGATGTATTAAACAAACCCCGAATTTCACTTGAATTTGTATTTGTGGGTTGCGTTGAGTTATGTTAAGTAATAAATATTAGACTATATATGTCAACCAGAACACGACACATTTAATTAAATAGGTTAGAACCTAAAATCATAACTTCATTCATATAAATAAGAGTGGCACGTAGGGCTGAGCACTGACAATGTCGTAGTCGGAGTGCCCTACCTCCAATTCCGACTCCGATCCGCAAAGCCTTCGATCCTATTACGACTCCGACTTGTCGGAGCAGATTTGGATTTGGGCTTTTTTATTGGGTTTTTTTTTTCTTGGCCCATTTGAAATTTCAATTTGACAAATTTAGGTTCTCAATAATCGGATTTGGGCTTCTAGATTTCAATTTTCAATTTTCAATTTCAATTTTATTAAAAATAACCAAAATTGAAAAAATAAAACATTGTACAAATTACTGTTATTATACATTAGTATTGTATGTTATTATCTATTAATGTTTATATATTAGTATTACATATTATTATACATTACTAGTATATGTTATTATACTCTAGTTATTATATAATAATATTACATGTTATTATAAATTTATATATTTGTGTTTATATATACCTAATACATTAGTATTAAATGTTGTTATACATTAGTTATTATTTTTATAAAATATTAAGATAATGACTGGTGTGACGTAATAAAATCAAAGAAAATCGCTTAGAGAATTATATATTTAACAGATAGATAAAGACACAAAACTGATAACTTAAGTAGGATCTCAAAAAATAAGTTGTAATTTTCAACCGAGGTGACTTCATTTGAGAATTTAAGGGTCTATTTGGGAACACGACTTATGTTCGCAAGTATTCTCTTTTCAAATATTTTATCTCCAAACATCACTTAAACACAAAGCACTTTTTAATTACAAACTTTCAACTTTTTTATCTAATTATTATTTAATTATCACAACTTTTCCAAACTCTCAAAGAAAACACAAAACCCTATATAACTTTCTAAAACTTTCAAATAAAAATTATATTTAAATAATTTTTAACTTTATAATATTTTTATTCAACTTTTCCTCTCTTATTTTCCAAAACTCAATAAAACATATTAATTCAAATTGTTTTATTATTACTTATAAACTATTTTACTACTATTCATAAATATTATGAGACATTCTTAGTTCCACTCCCTTCTCCGTTCAGTTGTTGTTATTTTATAGGAAATTGATTCCCGATCACTCCTTCGGTGGAGCCGCATTCTCAGGCTTAACCTCCTATACTGCACCGAAATCAACGGTACCAAAGACGGTACCGCAGGTAAGTAATAAACCAAATAAGCCTCAAGATAAAAATACATTCATGCAATAACCAAATGCATGAACATGATGCCATATGCATGAGATCCGAAAATAATCATTTTCCAAAAATAAACATTTTTCCAATGCAAGCCAAAAATCCCATTTTTGGCCCACAATATTTCGTTTTAAACATTTCCTCGTTATAATCCCAGATAATGGCCCAAAAATCCAATCTCGCCATTTGCAAAAAAAATGGCCCAAAAATCAAACCATCAGAGCAATGTAAGCAGGAATCACAGGCGAGACTTTACCATCATCCCTACGCGTGCATCGTAGGTGTGATGCCCCCAAATCCCCAAATACGGACATGGGGAAAATCGAGACGTCCGGATGATGACAACACGGGTCACCACCCTATTGACGAGTACCGAGTGTGTGTAAAAGCAACAAATGTGCACGAAGAAACACGCAGCGGATAGCAAAGTCATATAACTAAGTACCAGAATTTTTCTTAGTTTAATATAAAACTGTTCAAATCATACATAATAAAATATTACAAACTACAAATATAGTTTCAAAGCCAACTACAAAGCATAGACTCCAACTCAGTACTCCGGCGGAGCCGCATCCTCGGGCTTAGTCTCCTCCTCCTCCTCAATCTCTGCATCAAAATTTACGGTACCAAAATTGGTGTCGCAGGTAAATAAAATTCAAACACCACTAGATAAAAACATATTATAACTCAAACAATATGCATGAAAGAATGCAACGCACATGCCCCATAAAAACCACATTTTTCCACACACGCCAAAAGTCCCATTTGGCCTAAAAACATTTTCCTTAAACATATCCTCGCCATTATCCCAGATAATGGCCTAAAAATCAGTCTCGCCATTTTCCCAGAAAATGGCCCATTAACCAAACCATCATAGTACTGTAGGCGGGAATCGCAGGCGGGACTCTACCACCATCCTTGCTCACCACCATCCCTAAACGTGCACCGTAGGCGGGAATCACAGGCGGGACTCTACCACCATCCCTACGCCACGTGCACCGTAAGCGGGAATCGTAGGCGGGACTCTACCACCATCCCTGCTTACCACTATCCCTACACGTGTCTCTGAATCAAACCAATCAATCCAAATGTTCACGTATACCAATAAAACATATCTCGCTCGAAAACCTAGTTTTCAAGATTTAACACATGCATATGCGTGCACAATGCAATGCAAATAAAATCGCACAAATTCACCAACATATCCCAAGTATCAATAACAACCAACAAACAACTCCTTCCTCAATCCATCCGACCTCCGAACTCCTCGGACTCAGTTCGGAATCAACCAACCAGTAGTCAAATAATTATTATAAGAGCAAAATATATTTAAATCTAAAAGTAGAGTTTGGAAAATACTTATAGCGCTATATGGTATTTTTTGAAAGCTCGCGGCGTTGCAAACGGCGGAGAAAAAGCAATGTAACAGTGTATTTTACACTTTGACCGTGGGTAATAAATTACCCACTTTCGAAAGGGGACAAACCAAGACATGAAATTGATAGGGAATGGTCTTGAGATGTTTATGAAGCTAAAGGAAACGAGTTTTGGCCATGGGTGGTGGTAGAAATGGCGGTCGAATGCCAAAAGGGGGCTGAATGGAGTTGAGCTCGTGGGAGCTGCTCCGGCAATGGATCGGGGCTGAAATTAGGTGGGTTAGGTCGGCAAGAGGTAGAGGAAGAAGCTGTGAAGAGATGATGGTCGGAGGTGGTGCGACGGCGCCAGAATCGGTGAAAATACGTGTGGCTTGGAGGAGCTCATGGTGGCTAACGGTGGCTCGGATGGAGGTGAAACTTGGTGGAGATGTTCACCGATGAGAGGGGAAGAAAACTGGGTGGGTGGTGTAGGCCACGCCGCCGGCGAGCGGTGGTTCTGGGCTGAGAAAGAAACTGGCGACAGAGAGGAAAAACAGGGCTGGGACCGTGACTTCCAGCTGGGTGCGTGGCGGCTAACGGCTGGTTCGATGGCTCTGAAAATTGGTGGGGATGATCTCTGGTGGGAGGGGAAGAGAATGGTGGGGGTGGTGCACTACACGGTGGCCGGACGGCGGCGCACTGGGCGGCCGAAGGGACGGCGACGGTAAGGAGAAAAAGGGAGAAGCAGCACGCAGGGAGAGAGAAAACGGGGAAGAAAGAAGAAGAAAAAGAAAGAAGGGAAAGAAAAGAAGAAAAAGGAAAGGAAAAAGGGAAGAAGAAAAAGAGAAAAGGAAAGAAATGAAGTCCAATCCTCACTCCGGAACCCAAAAACTGGTCCGCCGAAAACGAATTTAAAAACCGTAAAACAATTAAAATAAATTAAACACAACATCAAATAAATTAAAAACCAATTAAAATACATTAATTTAAAATAAATAAACCAATATATTAATTAAATTAAAAACACTCATTCAGTGAAAATACACGTAAAAACGGGGTATCCCAGTAGGCAGGAATCGCAGATGGGACTCTGCCACCGTCCCTGCTTTCCACCATCTCTACAAGTCTGCCTGTATGTGGGAATCGCAAGTGGGACTTTACCACCATTCTTGCTTACCACCATCCCTACGCGTGGACTGTAGGTAGGAATCACAGGCGGGACTCTACCACTGTTCTTGCTTACCACCATCCCTCCAGTACCTCTGACACAAACCAATCAATCCAATCGTTCAAATATATCCAAAAT
This sequence comes from Carya cathayensis, assembly GCA_011037825.1. Classification (NCBI taxonomy): domain Eukaryota; kingdom Viridiplantae; phylum Streptophyta; class Magnoliopsida; order Fagales; family Juglandaceae; genus Carya; species Carya cathayensis. The sequence goes on from QGSO01001014.1 coordinate 58,484, forward strand.
CATTTCTCGCTTGAAAACCCAGTTTTCTTGTTCAAACATGAACATGCATGCACTATGCATTGCTTACCACAAGATACCAAAAATAGCCGACAAGAATTTCCAACATCAATCAACATCAAATAATTATATATACAACTCCGTCCTTCAATCCAACCGACCCCCAACTCCTCGGACTTAGTCCGGCACAACCAACCAAATCACAATTATTATTAATACAAAAATATATTTAAATCTTAAAGGAAATTTGAAAAATACTTACAGTGCTATAAAATAATTTTTGGAGGTTCAAAGAGCTGCAAAAGGTGGTAAAAAAGCAACGTAATAGTGTAAAATGCACTGTAGCTGTGGGTCACAAAATACTCACTTTTGAATGGGAACAAACTAAGACTTGAAATTGATAGGGAATAGAGGTGTTGGTGAAGCTAATGGAAGTGGTGGTTGGCCGTGGGTGGCGGCACAAATGGCGGTGGAAGTTAAAAATGGCCAAAATGGAGTTTAGCTCGTGGTGGTTGCTCTGGCAACGGATCGAAGCTAGAAATGGGTGAGTTAGGTTGATAAGAGGCCGATGATGAAGTGGTGAATAAATGGTGGCTAGAGGTGGGGTGACGGCGGCGGAATGGCCCAAAAGCCGTGCGGCTTGGACGAGTTCGTGGTGGTTAACGGTGGCACTAGGTGGTCTGAAAGTTGGTGGGGGTGTTCACCTGCCGGAGGGGAAGAGATTGGGAGGGGCGGTGAGAAGCACAGCGGTGAGCGGCGGTGGGCTGGAGGAGAGGAAAGAAAATGACGAGAGAGGGGAGAGAGAGATGCCGTGCCCGGAGAGAGAGAAGAACAAGGGAGAAAAGAATAAGAAGAAGAAAAAAGAAAGAAGAAAAAAGAGAAAAAGAAAAGGGAAGGAAAGGAAATGAAGTGCAGCTTTTTCCAACTCAGGGTCTCAAACTGATCCAACCAATATAAATTTTAAAATGACAAGTTAAATAAAATAATTTGAACATAATGACTAAATAAAATAAAATAATAAAACCTAACAATAACTACTTTCAAATAAAAAGCACAATAAAATAAATAAAAGCCAAATGAAAACACTACAACTCAATATTAATAAAATAAAATAGTTAAAGCCCAACAATAAAATAATTTAAAATAAAGAGCATTTGAAATGCAAAACAATAATTAATATTAAAAAAGTACATAAAAATAAATTCACAACTTAAAAATCATAAATAAATTCAGCAATAAATCCGATAATTTAAAACAAAAGAATTAATATTTTAAATCAATTAAAATAATATTTCAATAAAAAGACACTAAAATACAGGATATCACAATTTCTCTGGAATTAACTGTCACAAATAAGTAGTTTTCTTGTAGTGATTGTTGAGGAAATTCCCATAAGTTTGAGAAAGGAAGAACATTTAACATTAATTATTTAGACCTCCGAATTATCTTGCCTCCTTAAGTTTCTTCGATTGATGTGCTAGTATCGAAAACCTTTCGAAGAGTAACATGGAATTTTAACTAAGCATTAAAATTCACTCGCTGATACGAGAAAACAAGCCCCAAAATGATCGATATGGGATGAGATATCGGCACCTGTTTATTTATAGCATGTTTGGGTTTGAATTTGGAGGTTTAAAAGGTGCTTTTAACAACTTAAAATCTTGTTAAAATATCTTTTAAGAAAGAATACTATATTTGGTAAATTGATTTAAAAAAATGCTTTAAATAGTTAAAAAAGCGGAAAGTCCACATTAAAAAATAAAAAAATAAAAAAAATAAAACTCAAATTGAAGTTTTTGTTGAAAAACTTATGCACATAATGCTATATTTGAAAATACACTCCCACTACAATAGATTGGACTTTTCCCAGCAATTAAAAATCGCTGGCAAAAGCACAAAATCCCCCGCCATATTTATTTCCCGACGATTTCTAACTCGATGAACGATCGGCGGTACTATTAAGCCATTTCCAATATACTACGGCGGAAAACAAAAATCGCCGGCATAGATAGGATATTTCCTGCGAATAATTAATCGCTGCCAAAGAAGTTCAAAAAAGCAAATCAATTGGCAGCGACAATTAATTCGCTGCCAAATTCTATGCCAGCGATTTTCTAATCGCTGGGAAATATTATTCATGTTCTGAGGTAACTATGCCAGCGATTCAAAACTCGCCGATTTATTATATACCAGCGAGTTTATAATTTCTCTTCCCAGCGATTCAAACTCGCTGGTATATAATAAAGCATTGAGTTTTGAATCGCTGGCATAGTTTCCAACATTGACTATGAACTATGCCAGCGTGTTCTTAGTCGCTGGGAGATAGTTTCCCAGCGAGTTTTGAATCGCTGGTAAACATATTCTTGTTTGTAAATTTTTTTCCCAGCAGTGACGTACTCGCTGGCAGTAACACATATGGTTCCGTTAGGAGTATCGCAGCGTTTATAAAATCACTGCTTGATGATATAACAACGACTTTGTAATCGCTGGGAAAATATCTATGGTTGTTAAATTTATTTTCCAGCGATTTTGTAATCGCTGGAATACATACTAGCAGCGATTACGAAAATGCTGCCAATAAATGCTCGTTTTGTAATTAGTATGGCAGGGTTTTCACGATCGTTGCTAGTCGATATAGCAGCGATTACAAAATCGCTGGAAAAATAATTAGTGTTTTAAAATTTTTATCCTAGCGAGGAAACAATTGCTGGTGTATAAACTAGCAGCGATGTAATAACTGCTGCGATTTGACCTTTGGCTATTAATTTCTTTTAGCAGCGATTAAAAAATCATTGCCATATGAATATTGCGCCCCATTCATATTCGTATCTTGGTTTTTTAAATTTTTTGACGATGATTTTTCAATCGCTGCCAAAACCTAAAAATCGAATTTTTAATAACCCATTATTCTTACTGGGTCTCGTTAGTCATCACTATTATATAATTGATTTGAAGACTCTACTGTCACTAAGTTCCACATTGCAACTATAATGTAAGACTTTTCATCGACATTGGCACCCACAGTTTTTTCTTTGGGCATTTGCATTTGGAAAACAAAGATGGCGAACACTGAAAACTAAAAACTGGCGTTATGAGCTCGATTGCCCAAGCTTGATTTTGCCATATCACCTCGGTATTCATTAACTCTCCAGATCTACTGCATTAAGTCAGTACATCAATATATTAGAACTGGCTATACTTGAGAATCCTCAAAACTAACAATAATAAAGGAAGAAAATCATTACCTTAGTCTTTGTATTAAGTGCAACCCGGCCCCATGATTGCTCCATGGTCGAATAAAATATTTTACTCAGTTGTTTTTATGCAGTAGGAATATCCACCTCATCTTGTGTATATACTCTTGAAATCCCTTTAAAGAGTATTCAAAGCAATCATATCCTTTCTGGATGCATATTGTGACACCCCGTTTTTACGTATATTTTCACTGAATGAATATTTTAATTTAATTAATATAATAGTTCTTTTATAGCCGCTCCGGTGACCGTTTGAGGCCGGATGGGTGGGTTAGGTCGGCAAGAGTAGGGGAAGAAGTGGTGAAGAGATGGTGGCCGGAGGTGGGCGACGGCGGCGGAATCGGCTAAAACCGTGCGGCTTGAGGAGTTTTTGGCATAACGGGGCACGGTGGGGCTGAAACTGGGTGGGGTGTTCACCGGGGAGGGGAAGGAGGTGGGGGCGGTGAGGCACGCGCCGGCGACGGCGGCGGTCTGGGCGGGAAATGCGAGGGTGGGAGAGAGAGATGGCCGGAGAGAGAGAGAAGAGAGAC
>QGSO01001014.1:62289-129239 GCA_011037825.1 Carya cathayensis
GGGAGAAGGGAAAAAAAGAAAAAAGAAAGAAAAGAGAAGAAAGAAAAGGAAAAAGAGAAAAGAAAAGATGGGGAAAAGAAATGAGTCCAATCCTCACCTCTGGAGTCCAACAACTGATCCAACGAAAACAATTTAAAAGCAATAAAACCAAGAAAATATTTTAAACACAACGTAAAGCTAAAATATAATAAATAACTAATAAAAACTAACTACTTAATTTTAATCCAAAGACAAGCTAAAATAAATTAAACAGCAATTTAAACTCAACAACAAATAAAATCCAATTAAAATCTGATAATTTAAAAACAGTCCCCACGAGCTAACTCTCCGATTCGGGTATTTTGGCCTCCTATTGCCGTTTTCGCCGTCACCCACGGCCAACCCTCACTTCCACTAGCTTCATAAACACCTCTAAGCCATTCCCTATCAATCCCGAGCCTTGGTTTGTCCTAGTTCAAAAGTGGGTATTTTACAACCCACGGCCACAGTGTTTTTACACTGTTACGTTGCTTTCTTTTTGCCATTTGCTGCTCGCCAATCCTTCGAAAATTATCTTATAGCACTGTAAGTATTTTTCAAACTTCATTTTAGATTTAAATATATTTTTGCTCTTACAATAATTATTTGTGATCTGGTTGGTTATTCCGGACTGAGTCCGAGGAGTCGAGGGTCGGTTGGATTTGAGGACGGAGTTATTTGTTTGTTTGTTTTGGATGTTTGGAAAATGTTGGTGAATTTGTGTAGTTTTATTTGCATTGCATTGTGCACGCATATGCATGTGTTAAATATTGAAAACTGGGTTTTCAAGCGAGAAATGGTTTATTGGTACATGTGAACGTTTGGATTGATTGGTTTGATTCAGAGGCACGTGTAGGGATGGTGGTAGAGTCCCGCCTGCGATTCCCGCCTACGGTGCACGCGGCGTAGGGATGGTGGTAAGCAGGAATGGTGGTAGAATCCTGCCTACGATGCACACGTAGGGATGGTGGTGAGCAGGGATGGTGTAACAGCCCGCTAGAAATTCAATGGTGGAATTTCTATAGACATTAGAAATCTCGTGAAAACCCCATAAGTTTTTACGAATCGGCTAATCACATAAGCTCTAGTATGTCAACATAATTAGTTTTCTCACTCACTATGGTGCCAGAAATGTGATTTTATTTGTTTGAGGTAGTTAGAAGTGTCAGATTACGTTATAGTTTACGCCACTAGACTCAGTTGAATATTTAGGATTTTTCAGTACTAAGTTTATTATGCACTTTTTCGGAGTGAATAGTAACCTCGATAAGCGTACTATGTGCAGTGGTTTCAAAATCACAGTGTGAAATGTCCAAATTAGGTTAGAGAAGTTTTATTTGGACACTTGGCAAGATCTTAACCACACATAATGAATAGTATTAGATACTTGGCACAAAGAGAAACCATTAGATGGATTTGTGAAGGAAATCAATGTGTGAGATCATGCCACCTAAGCAAAACAGTTTTTTTTCATCTGATCAACCAAATTGAGTTAGATGAAGAGGGTTTCAACCCTAGTAAAACCCTAAATGGTTGGAATCCTTTTGAAACCCCAAAAACTTGGTTGAAACCGAAACCCTAAACGGTTTCCCCAAACCCTAAAGTTGGCATTCAAACCCTTTTTGATCCAATTTCTAGTATTGTGTTTAATCACTTGATTAAATCACTTTCACATGCTATTAATTTCTCAAATTCCTATTATGACATCTTTATCCAACATTTTAAACCTTAGAAATTTGATTGGGCCAAGAAAAATTGGATTTGGGCTTGATAGCATCTCAAACCCTAACCAAACCCCCTTTAAACCCCAAATTGAAGCCCACTTGGTTGAGGCCCACTAAGGCCCACTAAAGCCCACGAATTTTGGCCACCTTGGCATAGCTTCTTGGAGAAATTTCCTCCCCCACTTGGCAGACCATTCATTGCATCAAGTTGCACTCATTAATATGGAGGAACCCACCCCATCAAGTCCCATGTCTCATAGCCTTTGTAAGTTGTCTTTTGCCCCCCACTATCCTCTACATTATGTCACATGTCTACACCTCCACTCAATGATCATTAAGGTCCAAATATTCTCCCTACAGAAGTCTTGAGTCGTGCAAGACACACTTACTTCACTTTAATCATTTCTTCACCCCGTTCTTAGAGAGAAACCCAAAAGAGCTCTCTCGGGCAGATTTCTGGGTCTTTTTGCGTGGAGTTTTTCGACCCTTTGTAAGTATTTTCACACGATGACTCCTTCATAAAAGTTGTTCCTCTTTGAGTCTAGTTTCCGTAGATGTATTTTTCGTATCATTCCATGGTCATTTGGTCGGTCAAAAGTATTTTTAACCATGGAAAGGTCATTCTGGGCGTGAATCTGGAGAGTGTGTTATGTTTTGGAGTTTTTGACCAAGCTAATGGATATATCTTGGTCCGAAAATTTTATGGAGTGTTCTTAGAATGTGTTTAAGAGTTTTCATTGAGGTTTTGTTGCATGAATAAAGATTTTGATGATAGATTTTATTAGATCTAGAAACATGAAAACTGGAAGTGACAAAACAGTTTTTATTTGGATAAAGTTTGAATATTTTGAGGTTTGATCTTACTCTAAAGGCTTTGATATTTTTATATGATGATCCTAAGTCTCTTATTTTCATGTTAGGATGTTATTTTGGAGATATTTAGTATTAGTTTCAAAGATATGATTTTTCTATGCAAGAGAATTTCGGTTAGGCCTAAGATTTGATGTTTTTAGGTTAGATCCATGTTTTATTGGGTTTTAGCCATGTGATTTTAATTTTGATGGTTGGATATTCTTTAGGACACGTTTTTAAACCATGTGATACTTTATTTCAAAGATCTCACCTTCTTAAGCCATTGATCAAGAGATTTATCAAAGCTAGTTAAGAAAAAGTTTCTGTTTTTGGACTAAGTGTAAAATCAAAAACTCCAAGTGTTATTTTTGTGATTTTGGTGACTTTAGTTTGATGATTTAAAGCATGGTTTATCTGAGGATGATGTTATGAATATGTTAGAAGTAAGATTAGATTTTTTGGAATTCTTGGAGATGTTTTGATTTAAGGACAAAGCTTGTGATTCAAGTGTTTTGATCTTTTTACAAAAAAGTTTGGTGTTGATTATTAGCTTTTTCTAAATGGATGTTTCAAGTATGGTTTTAAACTTAGGATTGGAAGATGTTTGTTGTAAAATTTTGGTTTAAGCATGAGTTTTGAAGTTGGAAGGAATTGTAACAAAAATCAAGAGAAATGGCCTATGGATGTTTCGGCCATAGTGTGTTTTCCATAGTGTTGTTTTGTTTTAAATTTTTTTCTGAGTTGATATTTGAGTTTAGAACAAAATTTACATGAGGAATGTAAATTTTGGAAATTTTTGGAGTTAGGATATGAAATCCTTAAGTTATGGGTAAAATGGTCGTTTTCCCACATGTAGAGGGTAAAATGATAATTTTACTCTAAGATAACTTGTTTCCATGTTTCTAATTGTTAGTAATTAAATTTCTAACTTTTAGAATGACCTTTTACAGTTTCTCGTATATCGCACTTTATTCTCGTAGAACGTGACAATCGAGGTAAGTTAGCCTCTAACTTACTATCAGTTTATTGTGTATGTGTGATGGGTAAGAGAACTACAATTTATGTATGTATGTTATCGTATATGCCATGTCATGCTATGTCATTACATGTTTATCTGCTACGTATGATTTAATCTCTCATGAATAATTATCTGTTACATAATCTTTTCTATCATACAATGATGTATGTTATAAGTATGCCATGTTAAGTATGCCATGAAATGTTATGATTAAATCATATTGTGTCATTTACAAGTATACGCCATGTTAGAAAAGTATATGATATTAATTAATATCTCATGCATTAAGAAAGATAAGACATGTTATGTTACGTATAATACGTGGGGCCACAACAACTGTGGAGTACGTATTATATTTTATGTTACGTGAATACGTGGGGCCACAACAACTGTGGAGTACGTATTATATTTAATGTTACGTATATACGTGGGGCCACAACAACTGTGGAGTACGTATTATATTTTTTATGTTACGTGTATACGTGGGGCCACAACAACTGTGGAGTACGTATTATTTTTTATGTTACGTGTATACGTGGGGCCACAACAACTGTGGAGTACGTATTATTTTTTATGTTACGTGTATACGTGGGGCCACAACAACTGTGGAGTACGTATTATTTTTTATGTTACGTGTATACGTGGGGCCACAACAACTGTGGAGTACGTATTATTTTTTATGTTACGTGTATACGTGGGGCCACAACAACTGTGGAGTACGTATTATATTTTCTGTTACGTGTATACGTGGGGCCACAACAACTGTGGAGTACGTATTATATTTTATGTTACGTGTATTCATGGGGCCACAACAACTGTGGAGCATGAAGTATGGGGCCACAACAACTGTGGAGCATACACTACGTGAGACACAGCAATTGTGACACGTAGAATACGTGGGGCCACAACAACTGTGGAGTACGTTTTATTTTTTATGTTACGTGTATACGTGGGGCCACAACAACTGTGGAGTACGTATTATTTTTTATGTTACGTGTATACGTGGGGCCACAACAACTGTGGAGTACGTATTATTTTTTATGTTACGTGTATACGTGGGGCCACAACAACTGTGGAGTACGTATTATTTTTTATGTTACGTGTATACGTGGGGCCACAACAACTGTGGAGTACGTATTATTTTTTATGTTACGTGTATACGTGGGGCCACAACAACTGTGGAGTACGTATTATTTTTTATGTTACGTGTATACGTGGGGCCACAACAACTGTGGAGTACGTATTATTTTTTATGTTACGTGTATACGTGGGGCCACAACAACTGTGGAGTACGTATTATTTTTTATGTTACGTGTATACGTGGGGCCACAACAACTGTGGAGTACGTATTATTTTTTATGTTACGTGTATACGTGGGGCCACAACAACTGTGGAGTACGTATTATATTTTCTGTTACGTGTATACGTGGGGCCACAACAACTGTGGAGTACGTATTATATTTTATGTTACGTGTATTCATGGGGCCACAACAACTGTGGAGCATGAAGTATGGGGCCACAACAACTGTGGAGCATACACTACGTGAGACACAGCAATTGTGACACGTAGAATACGTGGGGCCACAACAACTGTGGAGTACGTATTAAGTCAAGTTTCAGATCAAGTGCATGATAAGTCAAGTTTCAGATCAAGTTCATGTTTTGTTATGTACACGTACATGTTATGTTCATGATCAAGTTATGTTCCAAGTTCATGTTCACATCATGTTAAGTTCACGTTTACAGTATGTCTCAAGTTCACGTTTATGTCATGATATGTTCAAGTTTATGTTATTTTCAAGTTCATATTTATGTTATGCATGTTTACGTTCATGCTACATTTCAAGTCCATGTTATGTTTTAAACTCAAGTTCATGTCATGTTAAGTCAAGTTCAGTTCACGTTTAAGTTCTGGTTATGTCATGTTATATGTCAAGTTATGCTATGCTTATGTACGACTTTACTTATGCATTTATGCTTTTACTGCCATGCATGCATCTTTAACCTGTGTGTGAGTTTTATGTTAACTTACTGAGATTTGTAATCAAATCTCACTGTGGTAGTCCCAACTACCATTCCCCCCGAATGGTAGATCTTGTTACAGGACCCAAAGAAGAATTGGAATCTGACCATCTGAATACGGTCATCTAGGCTACGGTGCGATGTTGATGATGGTATAGTATTTAACTTAGGTTAATGCTTGTACTTTTGGAGTTGTATCTCAAGTATTCTTTTGATCACAACCATTTTGGACTAGTGTAGTGATCACGGCTTTTTAGTATGTTTTTATGTATGAAATATGTTTCAAGTATTTGGGATATTTTTAGTTTGGTGCATAGTATTGCTAAAGAAAAATAATAATAATTATCCGCTGCGAATATTGCATAATGCTAGATGCATGTTAGGAACATTGCATCTTATATGTCATGAACGGGGGCAGGTAACCTTGTGTTGCATGTCTCGACGCTTCAAATGTCCGTTCAATCCCAAGCGGAATTTGGGGGCGTCACAGATGGTGATAGAGTCTCGCCTGCAATTCCCGTCTACAGTGCTCTGATGGTTTGGTTAATGGGCCATTTTCTGGAAAGATAGCGAGGATATGATTAAAGGATATATTTTGGACCAAATGGGATTTTGGCGTGCGTGGTGAAAATGTGGATTTTTGGGATATGTGCATTGGGCATACTTTCATGCATATTATTGTGGCTTTAATATATTTTTATCTTGTGGCATTTAGAATATTACTTACCTGGGGTACCATTTTTGATACCGTAGATTTTGATGCAGAAGTTGAGGAGGAGGAGGTTGAGCCCGAGGAGACAGCTCCGCCTGAATATTGATGTGGAGATGCTTATATATGGAAATTATCTGTATTTGTTTTAATGACATGTATTTGGTTTTGAGACAGTGTTGAACATGTAATATTTTATTTACGCGTGTTTTAAGCTGGGTTGTAATTTAAACAAAAATTCTGGTACTTAGTTATATGACTTTATTATCCGTTGCGTGTTTTTATTTGTACACATGTTACATGTACACATACTTGGCACTTGGCGATGAGATGTGTGACCCGTGTTATCATCATCCCGACGTCTCAATTTCCACGTGTCCATACGTGGGAGTTGGGGGCGTCACACATATCTCTAATAAAAACATAATGAGACAATTCACTGTGCATCGCCACCTGTATCCCGAGAGACAATTGCAACCTGAATATGATGGAAATATAAATATATTTTCCTAATCTGTAGACAGTTAAATGACCAGGCAATTCTAAAAAGCAATAACTCCATCATATTTATATCGATGCAAGAGCCAAGACATTCTAAAAACAGTTGCCATGTATGACACCAATCTAGTGAAATGAAACCTATGTATGATGATATAAATTGAACAGATTAAGGCAAAAGTGGAAAATTAACCTCCCTACTGGTCAGTATTGGGTGGGAGAGAGAATAGTACTGACTGTAAAGCTATAGCAGAACCGACACGAGCAAAAACAAACACCAAGGTTGAGATGAACTCGGCCATATAGGCTTTCATGTCGCCCAAACTATTCTAATCAGCAAATCGTCCCAAGGCACTTCTAGCCTTCTTTGGAAGAAGTTATTGGGAATTAATTGAATCAATATTGTGCCTGTTATATGCATGCATATAGCATATCCAATCAGGTTCTTTTTCAGTAACCTGTGCTGTCAACAACATGCTTTAATATCGATATGTCGGGAAGCGTCCAAATCAATTAATATTGCTCAATTCAAGTTTATGTGTGTTTTTCGTAAGTGGTTTCATTTTTTAATTGGATAAGTAACAAGTTATTAGAAGCAATGCTTGATATACAGCACAATTTGTCCTATTTGAATTTACAAATAGAAAACCCCTCAAGTTTAGTCCTAGTAAAGAGAATTCTGGCCTATATAAAAATATAATCCTATATTGCCATATAGGCTCGTTTCTTCAAACTATAGATACTAAGGAACCAAAGAAATACATAGTTTCCCTTGCTTTTCCAAAAGCCAGCCAATAAAGTAGAAGATATGAGTGACATCTTATCAAATACAAATATTTGATGTTGTTGATGGGGAATGAAGGTTTTTGTTTTTCTTTTCTTTTCTTTTTAACATTGATGGTACAATTTTAAAGAGATATACATATTATATATGTCTTATACTATTTATATAATATGTATCATAAAATTCATTAACATTATAAACTTTGAAAACTAAAGTATCCTGCCTCCATTTTTCTTTGCTTTTAGTTCCTCCATATACGGCCTCAATTGATTGGTAAGTAGCAACCATAAATCTCTATATATATAGTGTCAAATATTAACAATATATACACACTATATTTTTAATGCTCCCCTGAAGCATTATCCTGATTATCCTAGGATAATGGAATGCTGGCCTATATAAAAACCCCTATATTGCAGAAGTTCCGTTCATCACTAAATTAGAAAACCGATCACCTTCAAACCCCATAGCATGTCCCTGGACTTAGTTCAAAGTTCTGGCCTAAAAGAACTCCTCTTTTTCTCTAACGATTCTTGTCATAAAGAATTTCCATGTAGTTTATGAACGTTAAACCACTCATTGTCAACTTTGTGGTAGAGGACTACAAAATTATATGGATATTTGCATCATATCCTAAATAGCTTTATAATGTAAATTATAATCTATCTATAATGTAGATTATATGCATTGTATATTGAATCCAAAAAATCTGCCATGGAAAGAGACATACCTTTATGTACCCCTTTATCTCAAATGCATAATCTTGAATAGGCTACTTGACATGGTACTGAACTTTGTGGAATGTTCTCAACACATTCATCACCATAGTGACTAAAATAGAATGCAAATCCCCATCAGCAACCCCCAATATTTTAAGTGAAATATCTTGTCATCCACAAATGGAAATTTAATTATTAGAAATATGATGTAAAAGGCACGTACCATAACTTGACACATTCTATATGAATAACATGAGACAATTGATGTTGATAATGATACTCAAAAACCTTTATAATCGTTATATGTGAACCATTTTTCTTAAATATGTTAATACAAAAATGAAGGTTAGCTGAAAATAAAGAATAAGGATGGATCATATAAAATGGTTCAGACAACTAGCTTAAAAGCTAACATATGGTGTAAATTGCAGTTCCGGTCTGCTGCGATTATACTCCACAAAGTTCAGCACATATCTAATTAAGCCGAGTCTAAGCGAGCAAGGGGTAGCAGTAAGTTCCTAGGGCATACTTTCCATTGGAGTAAAGCTAAAATCCTATTTATGATCTTGCATGGAGGACACTATCCATGTTAAGAACATGTGGGCATTTAAATTTGTGGACTTATGTTCCTACCATGTTTTCAAGTGTGAAGAGTGTTTCCTCCACTAAACTAAAAATTACCGGGATCCCATCCTATAACCTAATGTAGAGATTTTAAGCCCCCTTTTGGCAGCTATAATCTGACGTGATTATAGTATTGCCAAACACCTTGACAACTTGGCACCTCAGTTCTCTCATTAAATACTTTTAAACTTGCATGTGTATTAGTCTTTTCCCCCCCTTTCTATCAATCTTTTTTACTAAATTGGTCTTTGTTTCTTTCTTTAAGACAATTTATAGTCCTAGACTCCTAGTAGAATCTGAAAAAATACATCGTTGGAGCTTTTACCATCTTATGCCATGAGTGCTTACAGGATCCTTGTAACAAGGGGTCTAGGACAGCCTTATACTATCGAGCACCCAAATTAATTCATGAACAGATTTACCATTAATCAATAAACTAACAACAAAGGAAAAGCCTCAGATGTTTCCTCAATTGTCATGTGCTGGTTCCACCATTAAAACCTCATATGGTAAATCTAATGTGTATACAAAAAGGGTTGTTCTCCTTATTTATACGTCATATTTTTTCTTAATCGCAAAATTTAATATGTTGAATTGCAGGTTTCTTAAACAACTCATTTTCTTTACCATATAGCTCTTTGTCCTGTTATCTCTTTAATTTGTATCGATGATTCTCTGCATGGCACCGGTGATATCAGTGCCATTATAAGGATCCATGGGTTTTATCTTACTTGTTTGTGTTTCGGACATCATAACCATTAATTCAGATTCCTTTTGCTAGTCACAAAAGAGTGAACTGCAAGTCTACTACAGGTATTGATGTTTCATTTTCTCAATCATTTCAGGACAGAAGAACAGGAATTATTGCAAATCCAATGATATGAATCCAAATGAACATAATCATTTCATATTGAAATGCACATAATCATTTCATAATCAGACTCTCATGCTAATAGAAAAAATGAAGTTCCTATAACTAAGGAGCATTTCAGTTTTGGAAATCGTCATATGTAAAGCTGCATTTCACTTATTACTGCCAACCCATAAATCCACAGCTCATCTTCTATTAGAGAATGCTCGAATAGATCTTACCTTTCAAATGGAACCCCTTCTAGGAAACTCCCACCAATCTCTCCACACGTAGTACATTAGTTCCACAATTGGTTCCCTGAAATGCAAGAAAATGGAATACAAAGTTATGAAGTCAGACATCATATCTGTACTGTGTTTAATCAAAGAATGGTGCATGCTTCATACATATGCATGTTATGATTTGAGCTACACTTTGTAGATAGCCAAAAAATATTAGTGTTTTGGAAAAAAATTTAATGGACAGATTTTGGCAAAGTACGAGTTTGATAACTTCGTCCTTTAAGGTAGCAACTTGACTTTGTCTGTGGAGAACCTAGGGAAAAAATATGAAGATATCTGTTAATTTTCCAAAACGTGTCATGACTGAATGTGGGATTCGAGTTAGTATTACCTGAAGCAAATAGTTCCTTTGATAAAAGCATACAAGAACAATACAAGTGCAGGTTGTCACTATGATCACAATCCATAATGTGCTGGTGATCAGTGTAGGTACCCTGTAACTTTTATTTATAAACATGTAAAAATGTGATAGTATTAAAATCCAAACATTTTTTATCAAGTCCAAACCTATACCACTACGTTATCTAATTGGAAATTCCTCTAACTACAACCACACACCTAAAGAAAACCCCTGCCATCTCTAAAGAAGGTTCTTTCTTTATATAAATAAGTCTCCAAACTTTTGAATATTGTTGTATACTTGGCCTATGCCTATTAATGGATGTGACCATAAGCTTTAGGATTATAAAGAGACGCAACAATAACAAACGCCTATTAAACCAGTTTCTTTTGCCAATAAATTGTCTTAATCTATTTTTTTCTTATCTATTTAACAAGTCTTAATCTATTTTTTTCCATTCTATAAAATTAGGGCTAGACCAACAAATATACTAGTGCAAATATATAGAGTAAGCAAATTCTGGTTATTCCATTGAAGTCAGGTTGTTGTGGTCAATTCGTCCATTTGAAGATTTGTATTTACAGAGTGCTTACCTCTTGGTTTTGAAGTCTTTCGAGTTTGGCATGGCAAAGAGTCAGCGGAACCCTCGTATTAACTTGTGAGAAATTCTGACAACCAAGAAATGCTCAAAAACTCCTCAAAACCCAGGACATCAGTTCGAGTCTTGCTTATCTCCCCGGTGTTGACATAGAATGTTTTCTATACATATATAGTAATATATATATATATATATATTGCCCAGCTGTCATGGCGACTTCCAAAAAACCACCCAAATTGCCAAAAAACGTAGGGCCCCCCTATGGGTCAGGGGTCTCGTTACACTAAGTCTGTCAATATGACTCAGTGAATGATGGATGATCCTTAAAAAATTCCCTTAGCATTCTGTCAGTTACTAGCTGATGCTCCCTAAGAGCCTGCATCTCTGATCTCATTTCATCTAGTTGACTCTTACAGGAATCAGCATCTTTCTTATATTGTTCAGCATCTTTCTTGTGTCTTTCAATCTCAGATAGGTAGCATTGCATTTTAACTTGGTCATGTTGTCGCGAGGACTCAGGGATGACCATCTCCCCCAGTCCTCACGCATATCCAGGTCGATGGCCAAGGACCTCCTTAAAGACAATCGCTGCTGCCTCATCACAGCGTTGCTCTAGTTCTAGGCCATCCAATCTACCTTGCATCTCCTTCTGCACAAAGGCAAAATAATATTTTGTCACAATCTAGGTATGTGTTATGTACGCAATTATTATTATCGGAAAGAATCATAGATCGCAAGGACTGTAAGTGTACTACTCACGTAAGCATCTTCCGTAGCATCTATCACAAATTTATTCTTCTTCTTCGACCAGCGCGTCTCCTTATAGAAGTCAACCAAATTTCCATGCTCCGCGCGCTACAATATTATGAGCATTAAGTAGATGAAGTCACATTGAATGCTGGTTGGAAAAGTATTGGCAACCACATGACCATTTTATTTCTAACATCATTCAAATTAACCACTACCCAACAGTAAGATCATCATATCACAAACACATGGAAATTAATTTCTCATGTAGAGGACAGTATGAATATGTGGTTTATGAGTTCAGAATTTGGTTCGGATCCATTGACACTTAAAAGAAATTGGACTTGATTCCTCATACCTTTTGCTCAAGTATTCGGACGAATGATTTACGTCCTGATGTGTGATTAATTGCCTGCTTCTTTCGGTTCTCCCGGTTTTGAGATGAAATTTTCTACCATGCACATAAGTCATGTTAGCTATAATAACTATCTGGATTTCCCACGACTATTACTCGACATATTAAATGGAAGATTTTAGCGTTTAATTTGAGAAAGAGCATATATACCTTAAATGCATCGCTGCCCCACCTACCACACAACTTAACCCATACAAGGGGGTCCACTAAGCTTGTCCCATGAGCTAACGCTTCTTCATGGCTTCCAAAGGATTCGTAAATCTTGTGCTAATCATGATGGAAGCTATTGAAGCGCTTACAAAGTGCCTTTGTCACCGTCAATCGATGGTTTTCGCGTTCCCAATCGAACACGAAGTCAGACTACAATGACAGAGCGAACTAGTATTAATGTAAAGGTTATACTACATAAACCACTTCCAACTCATAATTTGAGTTTATTCAACCCAATAACTTACCCGAACGTGGTCAATGAGCTCCTCTTTCATGGCTTGTGGGACATCAGTCCATCGCGCATAACTCATTTCACAATATTGTTTTACAATCCATGATACTCGTGTCGTGAGCATTGAAGCGTGTTCACAACACGGGGCTGTCTCACCATCGTTTATCTTTAGAAGTACTTTCTCGTACTTCCTCACCTTCTCAAACTCTATGCATCTAGCGGGCCCATGACTTCGTTTTCTCTGTTGCTGCTGATTGAGCTGAATTATTGCATTCTTAATGCTTTTAAAACCAATATATCTTAATTCTTTCATTACTTTATCATTGGTTTTATATGGAAAAATGAATAAATCAAAGTTGTGATTTTAATTGATTAAAAGCATGAATTTCTGCTTGAATTCTACCAACTATTGATTACTGTGCATTCTGGTCCATAATCTTTCTTGCTTTCCATTATCATTTGCGTTTGTACCATTGTTCTTCTTGTTCTTCATGTTCATAAAGTTTCTTGAGCTATCTTTCCATCTGTTGGGTTCAATCCATGAACCTCAAAAGATAGAAGCACTTCTTACCATCCGTGAATGGAAGTTTCTCAAGCTAACCTTTCATTTGTGTTATTTTGTTGTTGAGTTTTTTCTTTCTTTAATCTTCATCCCCATTTTTTGTGCATGCCATGGTTCATTATGTTCGTGCCTTGTTCATACTTTGTCTTGAGCTTTCCCACCATTCAAACAATCCCAAACCCATCTAACCTCATACACGGCCACACCCACTTGCCAAGCCCTAGCACCCACTTGCCGTCTAACCCATCCCTCATTTCCCTCAAACCTAGCCACCACCTAAAAAGTGGTCATTTGCCTTTCCATTAGCTAATTTGCCCTTAGTCATTTCAGCTAGCTACCATCTCACCAATGGATCCCTTCATCCATAAATCCTAGCCATCCATCCCATTGCTCAATCAATCTGGGATGACCCTAAACCGCCACCTCAAAAATATGCCTAGACAAATTGTTTTTTCAAAAGGCCAAAAAACGCAAGCTTTCCACCCCTAATTTTGGCCACTACACAAATTGTTTTTTCCAAAAGGCCAAAAAAAGGACAAAAAGCAAAAGACAAAAACACAACAAAACTCCCATTTCTTTATTCAACCACTCGGCAACCCCTCACCAAAGAACCAGCCCTACTCATCATCACTCACATGGTCTCTTTCCACTCACCTCCATTCACCTACACATTTCTTTATTCCACATTTCGGCAACCACCAAGAACAAACCCCACTTATTTGCCTTTTCATTTAACAATTCGGCAACCACCAAGAACAAACCCCACTCAATTTGCCTTTCCACTAATCAAGTCCACCCCTAATTTCGGAAAACCCTACTTTCCCACTACCCATGTGAAGCCTTAAGCTCACTCCACAAAAATTTGATGCCACCTCACACTTAGTCCAAAAACTTTAGATGCCAAAAATACCGCACGGATCACCATGGCACCTAACCTAGCCGACCACACAAAAGACCATAATCATTCCAATCCAAGCCATGATCCTTCATTCCATTTTAGCAAAACCATTCGGCCAACACAAGGGAAGGAGACTAACCATATCACCTTGTTCTTTCCATGAACTACACGGATCTATACACTTAGGATACCAATAATCATCCCTTCCACCACAAAAACAAAAAAACTTCATCAACCTAAGACCCTCCATGGCCGTGTAAGCTCAAGGCAAAGCAAATTAGCTAGGCTCTTTCAGTTATCATCATCTCAAGGCGGCTTGGAGCTGAAAATTTCTGTTTTGAGTAAGAGAAACACTTAGAATTCATGTTTTCCATTGATTTTCATTCAGATTCGGAAAAGAAATTTCATACAAGCAATCATTCAAGCAACTACACATTTTCACTAGATCATTCACTCAAATTGAAGCACATTGAAGAACTCCTTGAGGAGTCCAATTGCCACGGTAGCTCACCAGATCGAATCTTCATCTCCATTCAATTGGCTTGATCATTTCTTTCCCTACTTGCTATTTCAATTTAGTTTTAAGTTTTTGCATTATTTTGGAGATTTTTGGCTTAGAAGTTTGAACGATTTTTCTGTTATTCATTTAGTTCATGTTATTTATTTTTATTGCTTCATTAAGCTTCCATTTTAAGAGTGATTATAATTGCTATGGTTTAATTTGAGAATTTGTAATTTGGATACAATGATGAACTCTAGAACATTGATTTTGAGTTTTTCAATTTTCAGTGCATGTTTGTCAATTACTTTCTAATCTAGTTTAATTCTTAATTTAGTTTTATTAATTTCTAAATTTAATCTATTAGTCATTTACATTCCAATCTGACAATAAAAAAAAATCTAAAAATATGAATCTAGTCCATGACTAGTAACCTCTTCCATCCATTACACATACCATCCGCTTGTTTTCCCTTTGTGAAGTTTTTCACATTTTTCAACAAGTTTCATTTTAAGTAACTTTTCCTGAGGAGATGATCTAGGAATTTATTCCTAATTATTACATGACATCCTCCTGCACTTGGAATAGTATTAGTGCTACTCATTTTTGAGTGAGTCAGCTGCGTTACTTCGGGCTCCGTGGGGGTGTCCGCAACTATATATAAAAATATTCACGATGTTAGTGTATGTAATTATAAAGTATCTTTACACTTACACACACATATAAATAGGTCAACGCATTCATATTGGAAAAACACACCAGTTCGTGGTATACTGCAGTCTTCCAATATTGCCTCTTCTCTAGGTGGCGATTGTTCCTGCGCTGGTGAGGGTTCTCGAACAGGCGCAGGTGTGGGAATTGGGTTGGTTGGTGGTGGGGGACTTGGGGGCTGTATCGAGTCATCCGAGGAGGATTGATTGCACTCCTCAGGGCTGTACACTGAGGAGATTTTGGCTCCCCGTGGTCGGTTGTGGCGAGCCGAGTACGGTACATGTCGCCTAGCACGAATACCCCGGAGTCTCCCTCCGCCTCTAGAACTAGATCCCGCTCGGTCACCTATGTGTGCATGAGTTAATATGAAAATAATA
Source organism: Carya cathayensis (assembly GCA_011037825.1). Lineage (NCBI taxonomy): Eukaryota > Viridiplantae > Streptophyta > Magnoliopsida > Fagales > Juglandaceae > Carya > Carya cathayensis. Next base: position 77,999 of record QGSO01001014.1, read on the forward strand.
AACGTCAGCTCCATTCCACAAAATAATCTCAAACTCACATTATTCAATAGAAATAAGATCAATTATCTAACATTTTCATTTACCTCATGCGTAGCCTAGAGCATATGTTATGAGCATGTGTATTTGGAAAGGAATAACATAACGATCTAAATTATATACCTTGATAATTAATAGTGCTCCTCATGCCTCCAGCTTGAAGATGGGATTGCATGATAAATTGGTCAAGATATGAGAAAGCAAATCCAACCCAAACTCTAAATTTCCAGCCTTAATGCTATGTAGTCAGATTTTCCCCTCACCTGAGCAAAAATAGTATGAAACACATTAGAAGTCAAACAAATTTAGAGGAAATAAATATATGAAAACATATATGTTATATTACTCACAACGTAGTTCAGTCCTATTATTCAAAAAGTTATACGTAATGGTTTTAATAAATAATGCAAAAAATGTATTTCATACGTATTGGTTTTAATATGCTGTACTAACCTTAATGAATTTTTGTTTCATTAAGGTTGTACTTATATATCTGACACATCCTCTTGGTCTATGGATAGGTCCTCCTCATCTAAATATTCCCTCTCACTATACGCATCTTCAGAATCAGAAGTAATCATGTCATCATTAATAAACTCAGATGCATCTATGCATTGACCATCCACATACATGACTTCTCGTGCATCAATATGACTAGGTGGTATGTCAAGCCTATCTAGTGGAGTTGACACTGGATCTGCATTATCGCACTGAATTGGTTCATAATAATATGATGACTCATTTTCTTGATCGGCCTCATTAGGACTTGGCTCACCATCATTAATATCTTCCAGAACCCTCGACACGGACGGAATGTTGTATACATTCCTATTTGTATAGTTCTACACAACACCCCAATTCCTGTTTGTGGAACTAAGCTAGGTTACAAAGTTAATTTGAGGGAATGCTTTCCACTCTAATTCAATATGTCCATCATCTGTAATGTAGATGGGACGTGCATGATATCTTGTCATCAAGAGTATTGGATGATAAAAGAATTAGAGACTTCAAGTCACTTCAATTATTTCAGGAGTTAATAAATCTGTTTTTTCTTACCTTATACATTCATCCAATATAAAACAACATTAATACATGCAAAGAACATATGATGCTAAGGAGAGTTAAATCATGAACATCAATTAGTCCATATATAAGATGATGATCTGAAAAACAACATATACCTAGTCGGCCAGAAAGCTAGGCTTTCTGAAGCAATGTATGAAACTAGTGGTCGGTCGCTCCCTGCAAATTTCCCCATCCAGGATATTATATATTTATATAGCCCCCCAAAACAACCCTTATGATCTCCCCTAGAAGATCATGACTTTCTCATGATCTTCGCCCCCTCAGAAACCCCAATAACATGATAAAGATAATCCAAAAAACCCAAATGTATATAAATATAAATATATATATATATATGCACATATATAGCTGGCCGGGGTGATTAATGCTGGATGGCTTTCATATCAAATTGGAAAAGGCACGGCGAAGCAATTATTGACTCACGCAGCAAATAATGTTGATGGGAGTAGTGCTTTAATAGTCATAAATAGAATCCAGCAAATAAATTAGGGCTTGGTTTGGATAAAGACGTGCTTCCATCTTAAACCATGATCTTATCTCTCAATATCCTAAGACTACAAATACAAAAATTTTTCAAGAGACAAATTTCACAATTTTTTCATCTAAATAATTATTAGGCCAAGATTATTACTATTTTTCCAAACTTTCAAACAAAACCCAAGAAACAATTCAACTTTTCAAATATTAGTTTTTAAATAATGAAATGAAATTAGATGCTTATCCTATTAATACAAATACCATTTCCAATGGTGCCAATTTTTTATCTCATTTATCCCAAAACCCCATAAAATATTTTAACTCTAACCATTTCTAGCTAATATATTTCATCTCAACTCAAATATCTAATCACTACTATTCACAAACTATATATATAGTCATCACTATCCAAACTAGACCTAAACATATTAATAAATAGGAAAAAATAAAAGGGTGAATATATGTCATAGATTGATAGACATGTATATATTATTTCAGATTTGATCTGTAATTCCATTAATTCAAACGATTATCATGAGACAATTCCAAATTCATGTTGTAAAAGGAGTGATAAGTGTTAAGACTACAAGCAAAATTAGCTCCAACAAAAAGAACCTCAAAACTAACATAATTTTAAGAGACATGTCTAGATTATCTTACAAAAGGAAAGGCATAATAATATAATACTGTACCAAATAGGAAGTAATATATATAGCTTGATTTATATACAGCCCAAAAGGAAAGGCAAGGCATAATAATATAATACTATACCTCTTTTAACGGCCACTTAGTAACAATAAGGTATACAATTTGTGGACTTCACCTCATGTGTATGAACTCATGATCTTTAACACAAAATGCACTTCATACTTCCCTTTTTTCCAACCAATCAATGGCGAAGTAATTAGAGGTAGCATTGTCTACCATGATTGGTAAGAATTTTACCAAAGCCCCAATCTGGTATACAATCCTCCAACCCCCTCCCAGACAATTCTCTGTGATTGTTAATTACGAGTAAATGAAATTACTGGTCTATGCAATTTCCAACTACAAACAATAAAGTGAACTATGACACACTGGTAATTAAAATTTTGGATTGAAGTGCAAGTGCAGTACTGGAAATAAATTACAATTCAGACTAATCTTATGCCTAAAAGATAGCCAGTAATGATATCTCATTACTGTAAAGCGAAAATGTATAGGAAACATAAGATCCAGGGTTTTAGTGTAGTCTCAAAACCCTTGGCCCTCATCAATCATAAACGGCAACTCATCCATATTTGGCAAGATAAATGGTTGCATGCTTCACATCATAAGAAGGTACTTAGTTCTGTCAAAGTTATGGATAGCAAAGCCACAATACCATAATTAATTGAACCTGTTAGCAGTAAGTTGGTGGAAGAGAGACCGTTAGCATTATATTTTTTATAGTGGTGAGGCAAAAGCTATTCTAAAGACCCCAATTAGCACTTTGAACAGTAAGGATGGAGTGCTTTGGAAAGGCACTAATAATGATCTTTTTCTAAGAAAATAGCTTATCACATGGTGAAGGAGAAAGAACTTGCAGATCAAGGTCAATCATCAAATAGTGACCAGCTCAAGAGGTTATGTTAAATAGATTTGGCGATCAAATGTGCCCCCAGGTGAAAAGGTCTTCAGGTGGAGGGCTTGTCTTGAAGCACTTTCCACTAAATTAAATTTGTTCAAGAAAAAGATAGTTGATCATCCTTTATGCCCTATTTGCAACTTGGAAGAGGAATCTGTGGTTCATGTTATTTGGAGATGTGGAGTTGCAAGGAATGTGTGGAGCTAGTGTTAAAAAAAATGTTACCTGCCCCAACTATCAAAGCTGCAACTTGTAGAACAATCATAATAAACTATTGTCAATGTTTGTTACAAGAGTTTGTGGTAGTCGCTAAAAGAATCTGGTGGAGAAGAAATTGTTTTGTATTTAACAAAGAATTTAATCATCCTAATTCTTTGGTTAAAGAGGTCAAGCACGTCCTTATAATTGCTTAGAGAGGAGGAGCAGAGAATTGGCAGCAGAATCATTCTAGTGTGGTCATTAATAGAGGGTTGGTCACCTCCTCCTGCCAACTGGTACAAAATCAACTGGGATGGAGCTATTGATAAACTCAAACTGCTGGTTGGCATTGGCATATGTGTGAGGGACTGTGAGCATCTGATTGTTGCAACTTTAAGACTTAATAAACAACAGTTTCCTAATCCTTTGCTATCTAAGTCTTTTGGTGCATTGTAGGCAGTTAAATTTAGTCTTGATTTAGGCCTTGGACAGGTGGTCTTCGAAGGGGACTCAATGCAAGTTATAAATCTTCTTAAGGCCATGGTAAAGGCTTGGTCCAGTGTAAGCATGTATGCGAGTGAGGCTAGAGTTTTATTAAGATGTTTTGCTAAGTGTTGCCATTTCTCATGTTAGGAGAAATGGTAATAACATATCACACATGTGTTAGCAAAAAAAGCTTTCCATTTCTAATTTCATTGTTACTACGGAGGAGGCTCCTCCATGTATTTCATCTTTGATTTAATGAAATGTGAGAAGAGATTTCCTTTTAAAAAAAAATTTAAATAGCAGGAGCAACCTGTTTCTTCTTATTGTACTTTGTCATCCCAAGACTCCTCTCTCCTTCCCCTACTTCATCTTTTGCTTTGGAAACTATGAATTTTTTTCCCATGTCTAATGTAGTTTTACCCTTCCTACCCTTCCGGTTGTTAGGGCAAAGTTTACTACAACATGTGATGAATTTTTTTTGTTAGTTGAATATCTGTGATTGTTACTAAATCGACACCAAATATAACCCTGAGTTACACTTTCTTGTAACTGTCACTAAAGTAGAAAGATTATGTGAACAACTTCAATAATACGCCCTCGTTATAGAGCTAAGTACGTTCGAATTCCACATACCAGGAATTTTCTAAGATCCAATTCCACACTAGCGATTGTTGTAGTCATTACACATTTCTCATATTGGTTTCCGTTAGGAATTTGGCAAAGCCAATCACCAGCAACTACAATGAACTTTATGTTTTAGAACAAATGGACTACAAACAAATTATTGGCATTCACATTATATGACAAACAGAAGTTCTGGCCATAGATTTTGCCAGCTTCAATGAATTAATTATCCATTAATAGAAAAAGGATCCATCCAGACAATTTTTGAACAACCAGAGTATAACAGATAAGGAAACAAAATCAATAAAAAAAAAATCAAATACAATGTAATGAACATTTACACGGCATCGAAAGGGCAGTCATAGAAATGAAATGAAATTTTGGAAATCACATCAAAGACCTAAATCAATACACGGAATTTCCAACAGTTGAAACTAACAGAGTAAAAATCAATAATTAGCCAAAGATGCAAGTAAAACAAACATCATATGCAGGATTCATCAAAGTGGGTTTTACAGGGCATCCAATGGGAGGTGTATTCAGACTAATTTCCACTTCACCAGAACACTTTCATACAAGGAGAAACAGAAAACAGAGCAACGTACCAGGGGAAGAAAATCGGAGACCACTGATTCGTGAAGCCGTCGGAGGAGGCGAGTTGGAAAACCCTTAAATGGCTTAAGTGTCACCACTTGAGCCCACGAATAGCTGGTTGGGAAAGGTAAAAAGGGGCAATTTTGGGAATGGAAATCGGGTGGAGTGGAAAATACACAGAAAAAAAATCACAAAAACACCTTTCTTTCGGCAAAATGGCTGGATGTTTCGTTGTTAGTACTAGTGGTTTTCGGTGGAGGAGGATAGCCATGTAGGTTGGTTTTTGGGTGGGTTTTGGTGAAGCCGTGCGCAAACACTGGGATTCGAACAACGCTGGGTTTTCATTGTGTTTTGGTTCTCCATCGGGCGCAGTTAGATTTGGGGGGAAATGTTGGGAGGAGGGAAGGGGGTGGGGAATTAAAAGCATTCAGTGTTTTCGCGCCCCACGCAATGGCAACGAAGTGAATTAAAACGCAGATATAGCAGCAACTAATCGTCGTTGCCAATAGCCTAATTGTACATGTATCACGGATTCGTTTTAAAATGAACGGCGATTTAGTAATCGCTGCTAAAAGTATACCTTTGCCAACAAAAAATAAAGCAGCAATTATTAAATCGCCGCCATAACCCTGATTTCTTGTAGCGTCCTCACACAATGTGAAAATACAGTGATTAGTGTAGGTCTGGTATTGAAGTGGTGTTAAGAGATGAAAGAGGACATGTATTGTCTGTTGCAAGTAAATAAGAAAATGCACTTGCTAATCCAATGGAGATTGAGTTACTTGTAATTGTAAGAGGCTTGCAGTTGTGCATTCCTTTAGGAATTGCAAAGTTACAAAACACTAGATATTGTCCATTCCAAAAATTAAAAAAATAAATAAATAAGATAGAAGGTACTAAGACGCCAACTCTTTACACACTTCCTCGACTATAGCTATGCGTTCCTCTATCTGTGTTAGTCGAGTATTGATCGTGACCTAAGTCGCAAATATGGCTTCTAACTCCGTACGTAACTCAGACATGGCAGTACGGACCTCCATAGCACACCACATCAATCATTGCTCATGTTTGTTCGCTGATTGTTGCACGCACTATATCAACCATCTCCTCACGAGTAGCTCTATGTATTAATGCCCTGGCCTGCATGGATGTCTCACTAGCCAATATTCCATGATCTCCTGGTTGTGAATCTCTCTAAGGATTAACCGAGTTTAGAACATGTCCACGAAGATGCAGTCTTGAGTGTCCCATGCTGCGTGAGATGGTGGTGCTATTGATCGATCACATCGACTCTCGTTTACGCTCAGCAACATCAAGCACGATATCTGCATATAGCTTAAATTAGGTGATCAGAATCTCGAATGGTAGTATATTAGTCGAAATGTACCGAGACTCTGATCGAATCCTATCAAATATATACCCCACCAAGTTGATAGGAACGCCACGAGCGACTCGTATCATAAATTTCGTTCGATCAATGCCAACCTCTGTCTTATGCTGGAGGGTCAATATTGTTGGCGATTATCAAATTCATGATCTTGTAGAAAGAAGATAGATCTACTTGCTTGAAGCTCTTCGTCTCGTCATATAGACGAGCATCTAGGCCAACAACCAAATCCCTCACCTCATGATATGTAAGGGCATCGAGCTCATCTATATAAACTGATGCCTCATTCTCAATTGTCTCTGTCTCAACTGAAGGATCAGATTCTCTAGGCACCACATTCGGATAATATATAATTAGTATATAAATATATATATGTTAATTGTCATAATATATATAGTATAGTATATTAGTGTATACTATTATATATTATGATATTATATAGTACACGTTATACATTATATAATATATATATAGTACATAATAATTAGATGACACTATATATGATATTATGTATATTTCTACATATATGTTAGTACATAATAATTAGATGACACTATATATGATACTATGTATATTACTACATATATATTAGTATATATTACTAATAGTCTAATATATATGATACTATATATTCATTAATACTTTGCTATAATATAATATATATGATACTACTATGTTACTAAACTATAGTATCATCTAATATGTCTATATATATTATATTATAATTTTACTTGAAGTTATAGTGTAAACAAAAATATAATTAAACGTTTACCAAAGTACGTTCGAACTCTTATTATTAACCGTTCGAACGGTTAAAAGAGTTCAAATGTATATTTTAAACCGTTCAAATGTTTGTGATGATTTTGGCGCCTTCTAAAACCAGACCGGGAATGTATCATGCCAATCAATGAGCAGTGTACCTATGTTCGAACGATATTCTTTAAGTTGTGCCACTACCACCAAGGTTCAAGGTCCTACATATAGAACTATACAACAAATCCCAAAATCTAGGCAACCACTTGAAAAATCTTAAAGCACACATAACTCTCCACGATTCCACATAAAGAGAGCATGTCGAGCCTTCCCTCTGATAGAAAATAAAATATGGTATAAAAGAAGATGGAGAAGAGAGAAAGAGGGAAAGAGACTTTGAGGGCTACATATTTTCTTTCTCAATAGTTACTAAATATAAGGCATACATCCATATTTATAGGAAAATTACATCAAGATAAGATAAGGTAAATATCTTAAATATTATAAAAATCAAATCAAAATAATATCAAATCAAAGTGATTTGATAATACTTTTATTTGATAATTATGAAAATCAAATAAAGATATTACCAAATCAAATTATTGATTTGATATTATCTTCAACATCCCTTCTCAAACTCAAGATGTAAAACTTTGAAATCTTGAGTTCAAAATTTGAAAGTAGCCTTCATATTCATTAATTGATTAGTAATGAGATGATGGTGCTGGTAATGAAGTGGCTGGCAACTGGAAGATCAAATTTGGAGATGTAGTTAACAATGGACTATATATAACTTTGGTAAACTATTTGACCAAAATCAAAAGGCCAAAATTGAATTTGAGGCTTTAAACAATGCTCACAACATATTAAAACCCAATAAAAGGGTCTCACATCTAATGGAAATACAACAAATGCATTGATTTGAGATGATACATAATTGAATGGTGATGAAAATTTTGTGAGCAAAAGATAGCAGAAGAATAAGAAAGAGTCTACGCAATAGCCACTAGTTGGCTACATCCATAGAAGCCATGACGTGTACACCAGGTTCACTAACAATGAACCAGTTCTGCACCTCAATCGCTCACCCCCCCTCTCTCCCCTCTCGAAGCTCTCAATCCCTACCCTCTCAAATTTGAAAACCCTCTTCCTCATATTTCCTCTTATCCCTTCTAATGAGAGAGACCCTCAATCCCCTCACATTTCTAATCCCTTTCTCTTTTCTTCACTGTGAATCTCACCCGTTCCCTCCCCCCTCAGACCTTATAGCGAAAACCTCGATCCCCTTCAGGTGCGATGTAGAAATCGCCTCCCTTCCTTCATCCTCATCAGGTTCTTCATCTTCCCCCTCCCTTCATCCTCATGAAGTTTTGAAATCTCCCCCTTCCCTGCATGCCCTCACTCCTTATCTCCCAATAATATGTGGTGAAACAGGTAATGTGTCAACAAACCCATTAATGTTTTTCAAAATTTTCTTCCAATACCTCATTTTTCTATGTGATTCTAGGGTTAAACTGTACATTTTTACTTTTCTATGATTTTGACGCGGGTAAGCCCTCATACTTCTTTGTTATGGTTTCACTCACACACTCAAATTCTCACCAGTGATGCACACACACTTCGATTTTGCATTGAAGCTTTTCCACATAAAGTAATTCCTCCCGTCGACTTCCTCTATCATTTTCTCTTTGGGATGATCTGTGATTTCGACTATCTAGGGTTAGTATATAGAATGGTATTTATTATTTGATGTACTAAAAGCACAATCTAATGATTTTAAATTTGCATATATAAGTAAATGAATCAGATTCAAGCATGCTAGAGTCTAAATTATAACCCAAAAATAGTTGATTTTCACAAAAACCCTGTAGTTTGTTTTCAACCTCCTGCTAGCTTTCAGGCTCATAAACCTTACAGATTCTCTTCCACTTTTAAAGACTAAATTCACAAACTTTGGTGTGTCTGTTTTTTTTTTAATGAATTACTTTGGTTTGAATGTAGACCACTTAGTTGATTGTAGACTGCTCTTCTTGTTGATTTAGTCCTAGATCTACACTAAAGCTCTTCTGGCATATTGATGCACTTACTATATGCTACATAATTGGCTCGTAGCACATTTTATCTATGTACTTCCAATGGCTTGGCTTGGATAGTGTTTAATTAATGTACTTCCAATGGCTTAGATACTTCTTTCAGGATACTAGAATTAGAAGCTTATATAAAAACATAATTTTAAATTCCAAAATTCCACTTCTTTACATAGATCTTCTTAAATAGGTCAAGATGGTTCATTGGTATTTTTTTGTATACTTTTGTGCTGATTTTTCCTCTTGTGCTTAAATATATCAAGAGGAACATTTGTACTTACCAAAAAAATATATCAGGAGAAACATTTCTATATTTTCTGTATATTTTCCCCTTTTGTGCTTAAATATATCAAGATGGTTCATGTGTCCTTAATATGATGTTGGTTTTTCTCTTTGAATAGGCATCTTGGTATAGAGTTCAATGGCGAACAAGGAAGAAAACACATCTACAAGACCTAGCAATATGAAAGGCAAAGAAACTGGAGACGTAGCTAGATTGGATATTATTTTGTTGTGATTTGTGATGTAATTTTTTTGTATTCGAAAAACAATAATGTATGTCGGTCAGTGCTAAGATATGGATATTAAGTCATTTGTAATGTTCATCTAGTTAATGTCTTTTTGAAATGTTGTAATGTTGTAATATTTGTAAGACATTTTGGAATGTAACTTTGAATGTTACTTACAAAAACATGTTTATTATGTAATTGTTTACATTGCACTCTATTTATTGATTGTAATGATAACAATATCTATCCAAAATTTTATGGTAATCAGTCAAAAATCATATAGTAATCTGTCTAAAATTAGAACCCAACTCTACCCAAAAATACACCAACCACCAAAAATAAACTAACCACCAAAATATTTGTAGAATTACAATAACCAATCTGTTCATAGCATTACACTTAACAAGATCTGTCACAACTACAACCAAGATCTGTCCACAATTACAGCCAAGCATTATAGCCAAGCATACCAAAATTACACTCTAAAATAGTTGTCCACAATTACAACCAAGATCTGATTGGATAAACATAGCAACTATGTTCTTTGCTTATGCTCCACATCAAACTGAATACAAAAGTGGTTGTCAGAGTTTTGATAGCAGTACTGCCAGCTGCATATTAGACACCTTAACTTCAATAAAAGCTCCCAACAACAAAGCTAGTCTTGCAGCTAACTGATGCTTACACTGGAAGAGAGGCAAACAAAATGAATTCAATATAAAAAGTTTAGTAGAAAATAAAGAAGAGAAAGGAAAGGTGTGATAGGCCAAAGGATTGAAGTCATTGGACTGCAAAACATAGTGGATCATATTTTGGCAAAGCAGAAATATTCCTCCTTCCTCTCTTCCTATCTTGGATCGTATTCCAGTTCTTCCACAAAAGAAAATCACAACAGTACTCACACACAACAACATCGACAATTAAAACACTAATATCACTACCCACACAATTTCACCCAGAAAAGAAGAGAACCCATTATCAAAGTACTGGAAACATAAATAAAATGCCAAGAGAACCCATTGCAACCCCTAGACAATTGGATAGCTAGTGGTTTCTTGAAATAGGTACAATAGACGTTTTTTCATTTGGAATTCCGAAATATTGTTTTCTATGATTTTGTTTTGTTTTGGTTGTTTTTTTCTGGTTCTAATAGTAGATTAAAGAGGCCAAGCACACCCAGGTCGAGGACTGCTAGAGAGAAAATCCAATGAGATTCCATTCTTTCCCCACTATATTTCTATTAAAAACTCAAGTTGGCTAGCAAAAGCAAAGACACATAATGATGGTGCATAAACAATTTTTTTTTTTTTTAACTACACCATTATGTGGCCTATACCTAATTAGACAACGGAAGGATGTTAATAGCCTATTCACTTATTGGAAGGTCTAATAGTCTTAGGGCACATGTACAAGTAAAACCCAAGCGAACACACATTGGTGATTTTTTTGTTTCTCAATCAAGACGAGTTGGAAAGAAAAATCTGTAACACTAAATTGAAATAGTGGTACTGCTGATCTTGCCATACCATGAAATTGAAAAAGACGGTTTTTGGATATCCACTTCAAATCAGGCTAACACCAACTTTTCAAAAAGCATTTTACTTTTATATTATTATTATAACAAATCTGGTAGAACCTATTCGGGAGCTATTTTTAGCATAAGAAATATCCTCCAACAATTCAAATCACTTTATTGTAGATAGGTTATAGCATAGTATATGTCAATACTGATCTGCAGCATGCTACTCTTCTTATCATACTCAAAATAAAGCAAACAACACACATTTAAGGGAGCTATGTATGTTGCATATATAGCATTTTTTTTAATGAGCAAGTTGTTTTATGCATGGGGATTTTGTATACATGACATTATCTTAGACAAAAAAAAATTTCAAACTTCACCAGAGTTCAAATTATTTTGATTTAAAAAGTAGTCAAAGAATTACATGCTTGTTATGAAATCAAATCAAATAAAAGTTCTAAAACTCAAGCCCATCGTCCTCTTTCACTTGTACAGGTGGCAACTCTATTACTCTGCAACCGAAATACAAATCCAAACAAAATAAAAACAAAAACTTAGAAACCAAAATAAAAATTAAAGAATTAAAGAACAAGTCTATGTACCATGCAGTTAGGGTTGGGGGTAAGGACCTGGTGATAGAATTTGGTGGACCGTGGTGATTGTAGACAACGGCCTTGGATGGAGGTAACATGGTGGCCGAGAAAGCTTGCAATCTTATTAGGGCTCGGGCTTGCGGAACAGTGTGGGGCCATGATTCTCCACTCACAGCTTTCAAAGCCATTGATCGCAACACGCTGGCAGAGACGCTGAGCACAACGGGATGGGCGATGGCAACACAGGGTGCTGGCAGAGGAGGGGCAACGACTATGTAGGTGTTGGGTTGACATGAGAAGTGTAAATTCAAGGGGCAACAGAGGAGGAACAAGCGTCATCTCTTGGTGGCGCTAGAGGAACGTGACGTAGGGGAGGGAGGAGAGGTTTCGAGCAAGCCGCGTGGGGCAAATTAGAATCAGGAAAAGTAAAATTCAAATGCAATGCACGTTTGTTTAACAAAAAAAAAAAGGGCAGCCACGTAGTGAGTGCAATGTGTGCAGGGCTGCAGTGGTTGCTCCATAAAAGAACTCGAAAAATAAATATTCCATAGGATTGAGCCTAGTGTTAGCCAAGGTTCTGATGCTATGATATTAAATAAAATATAATATAAAAGAATATGGAGAAGAGAGAAAGAGGGAAAAAGACTTTGAGGGCTACACCTTTGCTTTCCCATTCTTACTGAATACAAGGCATACATCCCAATTTATTGACAAAGTACATTGAGATAAGATAAGTTAAATATCTTAAACATTATGAAAATCAAATCAAGATAATATATATCAAATCAAATTATTCATGGTTTGATATTATCTTCAGCACCCTTTAATGTTAAAGGGTATGGCAAGAGGCTGGTTCGGTGTATTACAACCGGGGTTGATTGCCATTTTTCAAGAATTGTGATGTGGGAATTGATTTCACACATTTTCTTAGTCCTAATTGTTTTGACTCAAAGTATTTTGTATGTTTATTAACTCATTTCTCTAGAATTTTAGATGTATTTTAAATTTATTTAATTCTTGAGAATTCTTGATATTTTGTAGGTGTTTAATTATTAAATTAGGTTAAAATTGGAATAATGTGAAGAGGCCAAAATGGGGCTAGGCCTAGAGAGCAAATCCTAGTTGGTCTAGTCTAGTCAAATTAGAACATTGTTCAGTTTTTGGGGTCTAACTGAAGCTACATAACTCGGTCTCAGGTGTTGTTCGGCTTGTTAGAAATCTAACACATAGGCCTACAACTTTTATGAAGAGCCCAAAATGCAGTTCTATCATTTTGAAGTTCAAAACTTAATGGAAACAAAGAAGTCTGAATCTGTCCGAAAGTTTACTGCAGCCCAGACCCTGTTTCGGTTTTTGGCCTGTATCTGGAATTCTAGAAGTTAGAATAAAGCAAGACTAGGTGTGTTAGAAAGCTAAGGACAAGATCTAAAACTTTTGTGAAAGGCCCAACTCCCAACTCTGTCGTTTTGATACTCTACATCCAGCTTAAAGTCGGTTAGCTAAGAATTCCAGATTTTCAGCATCATATAGGGGAAATTTATTTTAAACTTTGAAAAGAGGAATTGAAGACTTAGCTGCTGGAATACATCTAAAATTAAAAATCATGTTTGTTGAAAGGAAAAAGCTGGATGCAGACAACTTCGTGGACGCTCTTGCACACGAAGTGCACCTGGCGGGATGATGTGAAAATTGAAAGGGTGCATTTCAAGTAGGTCCCCGTCCATTCTCACTCGCCCCAAATCTAGAAGAATTTTAGAAAGCAGGTCAACAAGAGTCTGGAAGGGAAAAAAATCTAAAGAATTGCTATGCGAACAAAATCTAAAAAATCACTGTTTGTCCGTAACTATCATTGTGGAGACTGAGTAAAACACAAAAAAAAAAAAAAAAAAAAAAAAAAAATGATCAAAACACAAGAATAAGGAATTGTTAAAAAAATAGTCAATGTTGAACTCTATGTAGTTTTGAACTCACTCCCACCTTGGGTTTTTTGGGGATGGAAGGGTTGTGAAGCTAAAGCTTCAATCGTGAAAAAATACTGATGAAAGGGGCAAATTTTGTACTCTAAAAATTTGAAGTGGACGTTTCTTCTAACACATGGGCTTTCATGAAATGGAGGAAATGTAATCACTTATCAAAGACAATGCCGAGGACTGGGTGGAACACAACCGGATGGAACACAGGGCGAAGGAGTGTAATGCAGCCGAGGAAAAATGGCTAAGAGAGACACGTCGGTTGCAGAGGAAAAATGGCTTGCCAAATGAGGTTTGAAAATGGCAGAGACGACGTACAAGTTGGAGACCCATATCTGGGAATGGGAATGGAGACGAAGTGCTTGGGGGGTGACGTTGTTCAAGGCTCTATTCAGGTAAAATGGCAACAGAAATTGCTCTTCCTCGCTTCTATTTTTTTTTTTAAATAATGATATAAAAATTCACGTCAGTAGCTGTGCACAAAGGAGTGCACGAACTTGTTTGTACGGGAAAGAACCGTTGTTGAAAAGGTTACACTTCAAATTTTGCATTGCACTTAATGCGGGTCAATGTTAGGAGGTCTTCTAGCAGTGGATTGATGGAAGCAAAGTTCAAAACTTTAAGGGGCTGAAGAGAGAGAACACTGAAGATTGAAGATGAAATGGAACCGAAAGACAACTGATTTCGTGTAAGGAAGGGCATAGTAAAACGACAGCTTAAGAAGGACTTTGTTAAGAAGGAAATGGCACAGTTTTAATAAAAGCTTGAAACGACACATATTAGTGTTTTGGGTCTCAGTTTAAATTTTACTTACAAGGGACTTTTATGTAATTTCAATAGAAAAACAGTTAAGTATCATCTATTAGCTGGAAAATGTCTATGGAGGAATTGGGGATCTCGAATACCCCAAGCCGTATGAATCTTTGAGGTATTTTCATCAACAAATCTATCAACATCTTATTACTTCTATTCAGTATTTTCATATAAAAAGGGGAAAAAGTAAGAGAATCCTAACAATTGGTATCAGAACTAGGTTCACTCACATACACTCATTCTTACGGAACCATCATCATTTACACACCAGTAAATTCCAGCTACTACAAAACCAATTTCCTCCCTATATGATCAGCACCTATCATCCATGCCGCAACCACTCACCTAGGACATTTCCTTCTCTTTGTTGTTAGCCAAACACTCACCCAAACAGCACCATCTACAACCCAAAAATCAACTAAACAGCACTCTCTACAAATTAGCAATCATCCAACCAGATCCATACTCCATGGCGAGCAATACCAGATCCAAGCACCAACAACATGAGAACCTCCAGCATTAAGTTGAACAGCATCAACAACAAATCCTGGAATTAAATTCAGATGTCAATATATTGTAAATTGATGTAGCCACGGTGAAAGTAGATGTGAAAGAAATCAAAGACATGTTACGCACCCTGTTTCCCCAACTAAACAATCACCCACCCCCTCTACCTCCCCCTAACCAAGAAATTCCTCAAGACCATGAAAATCCAATTCCTAGAAGGTTCAATGTGTTTTAGTGAGTGATTTATTACATCAAAGAAGGGTTGAACACTTAATTATGCATCAAATTTTAACACTTCATCACACCCCCCAACTAGCTCTTCGCTAGTCTCTAGCAAAAAGAGTGAAAGAAAATAAAACTCTTAGCTTTCATCCAACATAACTGAAGTAAAAAATCTATGCAATAGACTAGAGATTATTGTCAAAATGAGTATTGAAACCAAGACAGATCAGATTAAAGCTTTTGTAAAAACTCATGGCATATTCAACACTCAAGTAGGAAAAATGTGTAGAAGATTGTAGCTCACTAAGTGCATCAAGTGTGTGGCAAGATTACCAAGGTTGACTAACATTTCGTTATATCTTCACCAATATTAGCAGCTTGTTACAAAGAATCACAAGTGATGTTACTGTAATTCAAAACCATTGCGATCTTTTTATTTTATTTATTTTATTATTATTTTTTTATTTTTTTCAGTTTCCCTATGGGGGGTTATATCTATAAATGTGCGCCTACCCGCACTTTCACAAATAAACCCTTACCACTAGGTTGCCGCACCTCTTGGTTTTCTAGGGAGAATCAGACCTATGAATGTGCGCCTACCTACACTTTCAGAAGTCGGTCCTTACCACTAGACTACCTAAAGGATGTGTATTTTTGTTTTGTTTTTTTTTTTCAAAACAAAATGGTTCATTAGAGTTTGTTCACTACAAAATTAAGCTAAACTTATTGAAGTAGAAAGGCAACCAAGGTATTCAATTTGTGTACAGTCAAAAATAGCAACCAGCTACTTCATGCATTTCCCTTTCTCAAGTAATTGAATATAAGATATGAACTTCTATGTTGAGCTAAAGTCCGAACCATTTGAGGTTACCGCAACCCATAATTCCAACACTCCTTTCCCAAGCATAGAAGTTTGAAAACAGTAATTTATAAAATTTAGCCAAGAAGTTTCATAAAGGTGAACATTGAACTCCATCAAACTAAGGAGGGACACACAACAAAAGGGACACCTAGCATGTGAAAGAAAAATGAAATTCTCCACCCCCCAACTTAAAATGAGCATTGTCCTCAATGATAAAAACAATGTCAAAAGAAAAACAAAGTGATAGTGAAGGGAATGAAGGGTTACCTGGTGAGAAGAGAAACATGTGACAAGAAGAGAACAATGAAAAATAGAAGAGAGAAAACACACCTGCATAAACTAAAACTAAAACAGAAAAATGCAAGAAGTTTCATAAAAGTGAACATCGAACTCCATCAAACTAGAGAAGGGACACCTAGCATGTGAAAGAAAAATGAAATTCTCCACCCCCCAACTTAAAATGAGCATTGTCCTCAATGATAAAAACAATGTCAAAAGAAAAACAAAGTGATAGTGAAGGGAATGAAGGGTTACCTGGTGAGAAGAGAAACATGTGACAAGAAGAGAACAATGAAAAATAGAAGAGAGAAAACACACCTGCATAAACTAAAACTAAAACAGAAAAATGCAAGAAAGAAGTGAAATAAAATGACAAACAAGTCAAACATCAAGGCTCGGTTGGAGGGTCAGGGTCCAATAGATGGATGGTGGTATCCTCTGGTGAAAAATGGTCAAGGAAATGTTTGAGTCGCTGTCCATTAACTTTAAAAATATTACCATTGTGTGGATTGAGGATTCCAACAGCTCCATGAGAAAACACTGTCTGAACAATATAAGGACCAGTCCAGTTCGATCGAAGTTTACCGGCAAACACATGGAGCCTAGAGTTGTAGAGGAGAACCTTTTGATTGGGGAGAAAACTCTTTCTCAAAATGTGCTTATCATGGAAAGCCTTAGTTCTCTCATTGTAAAGCTTGGCATTATCGTAGGCATCGTGTCTCAACTCTTCTAATTCATTCAGCTTCAATTTCCTTAAAACACTAGAATTGTTAGTAGGAAAGTTAAAGTGCTTGACAGCCGAATAAGCCTTGTGTTCTAGCTCAATAGGGAGATGGCATGCTTTACCATAAACCAAACGATAGGGAGACATGCCTAGGACAGTTTTAAAAGCTGTCCTATAAGTCCATAAAGTGTCCAATAGGTTCAAAGACCAATCTTTCCTATTTGGGTTGATTGTTTTTTCAAGAATGGATTTGATTTCACGGTTGGCCAACTCAACTTGGCCATTGGTTTGAGGATGATAACGAATTGAAATTTTGTGATGGACTACGTATTTTTTCATTAACGCCGCAAATGGTCTATTGCAAAAGTGGGAACCTCCATCACTAATTAAAACCCTTGGTACCCCAAACCGAGTGAAAATGTTGTCTTTCAAAAATTTTAACACCACCCGATGGTCATTGGTCCTACATGGTATTGCCTCGATCCATTTAGAAATATAGTCCACTACAACAAGAATGTAAAGATAACCAAAAGAAGACGGAAAAGGACCCATAAAATCAACCCCCCAACAATCAAAAATTTCTAATGCTAAAATTGGTTGTAAGGGCATCATGTTTCTACGGGTAATTCCTCCTAACTTTCTGCATGATTCACATGCTTTACAAAAATTGTAAGCATCCTTGAACATGTGGGGCCAATAATAACAACATTGCAAGATTTTAGCCACTGTTTTCTTAGCTGAAAAGTGGCCTCCACACACACTAGCATGACAAAAATTTAATATGTGTGGAATGTCACAATTAGGCACACACCTCCTCAAAATTTGATCAGAACAATATTTGAATAAATATAGATCATCATGAAAAAAATATCTGACCTCCAATTTAAAATTTTTATGCCTTGAGAGCTCCAATGTGGTGGGGTGTGTCCTGTCACCAAGAAATTGACAATATCAACAAACCAAGGTAAAGAATCAACAGCTAAAAGCTATTCATCAGGAAAGGAATCTGAAACGGGAGTAGTAGGTTCAGAATTTTCAACGACGAGTCGAGATAAATGATCGGCAACCACATTTTCTACTCTCTTTTTATCCTTGATGCTAATATTAAATTCCTGCAATAACAAAATCCATCTAATCAGGCGAGGCTTGGCATCTTTCTTTGTGAGCAAATATTTAAGAGCTGCATGGTCCGTGAATATAACAATTGGAGAGCCTAAAATGTAAGCTCTAAATTTATCCAAAGCAAAAACAACTGCTAGTAACTCCTTTTTAGTGGTGGAGTAATTTTTCTGAGCTGCATCAAGTGTTTTGCTTGTATAATAAATCAACAATGAAAGCTTACCTCTCCGCTGACCAAGGACAACACCTATGGCAAGGTCACTGGCGTCACACATGATCTCAAATGGCAATGACCAGTCAGGTGGTTGAATTATAGGTGCAGTGACAAGCATAGATTTGAGTTGCTCAAAAGCAGCTTGACATGCATCAGTCCAATTAAAAACACAATCCTTAGCCAACAACTCACACAAAGGTTTCGATATGGAGCTAAAGTTTTTTATGAAATGCCTATAAAACCCGGCATGTCCCAACAATGATCTAATATCTTTGACTGATTTTGGAATGGGTAACGTCGATATTAGATCAATTTTGGATTTGTCAACTTCAATGTCTCGAGCTGAGATGATGTGACCAAGGACAATACCTTGCCGCACCATAAATGGCATTTTTACCAATTTAAAAGCAGATTTTTCTCTTCACATCGAGCCAAAATAGTAGTGAGGTGAGTAAGGCATGCATCAAATGAATCAGCATAGACTGAAAAATCATCCATAAACACCTCCAAGATATGCTCAACTATGTCACTAAAAATACTTAACATGCATCGTTGAAACGTGGCGGGTGCATTACAAAGGCCAAAGGGCATTTTCCTAAATGTAAAAGTTTCAAACGGGCAAGTAAAAGTAGTTTTTTCTTGGTCTTCAGGGGCTATTTCAATTTGATAATATCTCGAAAAACCATCAAGAAAACAATAAAAACTATGGCCTGCAACTCTTTCCAAAATTTGGTCTAAAAATGGTAATGGAAAATGGTCCTTTCTTGTGACAGCAATTAGTTTCCTAAAATCAATGCACATGCGCCATCTTGTGATGGTCCTAGTTGGGATTAACTCATCTTTTTCATTTTTCACAATTGTAACCCCAGATTTCTTAGGAACTACTTGAGTAGGACTTACCCATTGACTATCCGAGATGGGATAGATGATACCTACATCCAAGAGCTTCAAGACTTCATTTTTAACCACCTCCTTCATCGTAGGATTCAACCTCCTTTGCATCTCTCGAGTTGGTGATGAATTTTCCTCCGAGAAAATTCGATGTGTGCAAATGGTGGGACTAATTCCTTTGATGTCAGCAATCGACCATCCAAGTGCTCCTTTATGTTGCTTAAGGACCCGTAGGAGTTGCTACTCTTGCTCAACTGACAAAGAAGATGAGATAATACATGGAAAAGTGTTAGTTGGCCCAAGAAAAACATATTTAAGCGATTTAGGTAGTGGTTTCAAAACCGGTGATGGGGGAACTTCATCTGATGGTTGCTGGTTTATGGATTGAAGTGGCAGATCTTCGAATTGGAGTCACCACAATGAGTCCATTTTGCTACCTGCACCAGAATTTACCACATTAGTATCCAATAGTTCACTATTTTCTAAGGTTCCAGGTAAAACATGTTCCATTTGACTCTCTTGCTCTAATAAAAAAAATTCTTCAGCAAGTAAAGATTCTAAACAATTCACTTCCTGGAGTTCTTTCAAATATTGTTGTGATACCCCGTTTTTATGTGTATTTTCACTGAAGAAGTATTTTAATTTAATTAAAATAATAGTTCTTTTATTTTAAATTATCAGATTTTAATAGATTTTATTTGTTGTTTGAATTTAAATTGCTGTTTAAATTATTTTAGCTTGTCTTTTGATTTAAAATTTAAGTAGTTAGTTTTTATTAGTTATTTATTTTATTTTAGCTTTACGTAGTGTTTAAGATATTTTCTTGATTTTATTACTTTTAAAGTTGTTTTCGTTGGATCAGTTGTTGGATTCCAGATGTGAGGATTGGACCTCATTTATTTTCCTCCACCTTTTCTTTTCTCTTTTTCTTTTCTTCCTTCTCTTTTTACTTATTTTCTTTCTTTTCTTCTTTTCTTCCCCGTGCTCTCCCCTGCCTCGTTCGAACTCTCTCTCTCTCCCCTCCCGTTGTTTTCGTCCAACCACCCAGACCCGTCGCTTCTGGCCACCATGCGGCACACCACCCCCACCAATCTCTTCCCCTCCCACCGATGAACCACCCCATAAATTTCCACCGTCATCCGAGCCGCCATTTAGCCGGAATAGCCTCTCCAAGCCGAACGGCTTCTGCTCCGATCTGCCGCCGTCGCTCCACCTCCGGCCGCCACCTCTTCACCACTTCATCACTGACTCCTTGCCGTCCTAAATCACCCATTTCCGGCCTCGATCCGTCACCGGAACAGCCCCCACAAGCCAACTCTCCGATTTGGGTATTTCGGCCTCCTACAGCCGTTTTCGCCGCCACCCATGGCCAACCATCACTTCCACTAGCTTCATAAACACCCCTAAGCCATTCCCTATCAATCCCGAGTCTTGGTTTGTCCCCGTTCAAAAGTGGAAATTTTACAACCCACGGCCACAGTGTTTTTACACTGTTACGTTGCTTTCTCTTTGCCGTTTGCTGCTCGCCGATCCTTCGAAAACTATTATATAGCGCTGTAAGTATTTTTCAAACTTCATTTTAGATTTAAATATATTATTTCTCTTACAATAATTATTTGTGACTGGTTGGTTATTTCAAACTAGGTCCGAGGAGTCGGGGGTCGGATGGATTTGAGGATGGAGTCGCTTGTTTGATTGTTATGGATGTTTGGAAAGTGTTGGTTAATTTGTGTAATATTATTTGTATTGCATTGTGCACGCATATGCATGTGTTAAATATTGAAAACCGGGTTTTCATGAGTTAAATTGATTTTCGGGTGCGTACGTATCACGACCCCAAGCCGGGATGGGGTATTCTCTAGATGGAGCTCCTCTGGTCACTCGGGAGTGGATAATACTAAGTGACATCCCCTGGCTTGTCGTTGGGTGACGACCGGATCGCACGATACGGTAACGCTATCGTGTCGACTCCGTGGTCCCTTGGCTGGTGGGGAGTAGAGGATGCCCGAGCCAGGTACGCGCAGGGCGCGAGACTGGGGTCGCTTGTTTAGATGTCACAAGCGTAGTCATTACCTACGGTGTGACATAGTAGCCAAAGTATGCGGATGATTCCTAGGGGAGATCATGGTGCATGCATTAATTGGAATTGGTTTTGGATATGGGCTATTTTCTGGGAAAATGGCGAGATTTTGGTATGAGGTTTTTGTGATCCATTTTCTGGGAAAATGGTGGTTTCTTGATTTGGGCCATTATCTGGGATAAGGGCGAGGAAAGATTTAAAGAAAATGTTTTGGGCCAAAATGGGACTTTTGGCGTGCGTGGAAAAATATGTTTTATGGGACATGTGCATTGGGCATTCTTTCATGCATATTGTAGAGTTTAATATATTTTTATCTTGTGGCGTTTGAAATATTACTTACCTGCGGCACCAATTTTTTTGGTACCGTAGATTTTGATGCAGTGGTAGAGGAGGAGGAGGCTGAGCCCGAGGAGGCGGCTCCGCCAGAGAATTGATTTGGAGTGCTTATCTATGTATAATATTTGTAATTGTTTTAATGATATGTATTTGGATTTGAGATGGTGTTGAACATGTAATATTTTATTTACGCGTGTTTTAAACTTGTTTGTAATTAAACAAAAATTCTGGTACTTAGTTATGTGACTTTATTATCCGCTGCGTGTTTTTATTTGTACACATATTGCATGTACACACACACTTGCACTTGGCGATAGGATGTGTGACCCGTGTTATCATCATCCCGATGTCTCGATTTTCACGTGGCCATACGTGGGAGTTGGGGGCATCACACTTGTGGTTGCCTACAAGTGTTGAACACATTTAACTCCAACGTCATATTTCCAAAAGTCAATTTAAGGATGCCACTTCGACAATTTATCAAAGCGTTGGAAGTAGCCAAAAATGGTCTCCCTAAAATGACGAGTGCTTGAAAAACAGAGTGAGGAATTAATTGAACATCTAATACCACAAAATAAATGGGATGATAAAATTTATCCACTTGCACCAACACATTTTCTACCACTCCCCTAGGCTTTTTAATTGAACGGTCGGCCAATTGCAAGATGATAGAAGTTGGTTTCAACTCTCCTAAACCAAGTTGTTCATAGGTGTTATAAGGAAGCAAATTGGCACTAGAACCTAAGTCTAGTAGTGCTTGGCCTATTTTGGAGCTTCCTATAACACAAGCAATTGTTGGAGAATCTGGATCATTATACTTAGGAGGAGTATTGGATTGGATAATGGCACTGACTTGTTCAGTGAGAAATGCCTTCTTTTGCACATTAAGTCTTCTTTTAACCGTACACAAATCTTTCAAAAATTTGGCATATGTGGGGATTTGCTCAATGGCATCAAGAAGAGGAATGTTAATGCACACTTGTCTAAAAATGTCTAAAATCTCAGCATGATGTTTATCTTTATGTAAAGGAACCAATCTTTGAGGAAAGGGTGCCGGAGGAGTTACCTTTGGTTCCAAAGAAACATCAACATCAAAATTTTTACCTTGTGCATTGAAAATAGAACTTTCACCTTTCTTGCCAGCTTCATTACCCAATGTATCAACTTCTTTGCCACTACGGAGAGTTATTATGGCCTTGCAAGTCCTAACATTTGCTTCTGAAGAAGATGCAAACACTATGGCAGCAATTTCGACTTGTGGATTTGGTTGGGGTCGAGATGAGAATTTTTCTTTCTCTTCTGCACTCAGGGTTGTGAATAGCTTGGTCAAATTATTCCTTATGTCATTGATGGCTTGAGAAGTTTGGTTATTTATGGTGGTTTGAATTTGCATGAACTGCTGAAGAGTAGAAACCATTTGTTGAAATGGGTCATCCATGGGTTTTCTAGGGGTTGGAATTAGTGCATTTTGCTAGGTATGAACTGAATATTGAGGTGCACCAGCTCCCGGATGTGCTAAATTTGTGGGATGATCATTTCTCCAGCTGAAATTAGGATGATTTCTCCAACCTGTATTATAAGTGTTAGAATATAGTGTAGGAAAAGACTTAGAAATCATGTTTACAGGATGAGAAGCATCACACAAAACTTCTTTAAAAGCTGGAATAGTAGGACATTCAAATGTTACATGGCTAATATCCTTACAGATCTTACATTTTCCTTGTTTTGGAATGCCCTGAATTTCATGCACTTTCTTCAACTCAAGCGCCTCCAATTTTTTTGACAATAAGGTAAATTTGGCTTTCAAATCATCCTCCTTATTTAAAACATATTTACCCCCTCCGTTCACAGTCCTCAATGGTTCAGCTCTATCATAGATACAAGAAGTGTCCCATGATTGAGCATTTTCAGCCAAGTAATCAAAATATGCAAATGCTTCTTCCGGCTCCTTATTAAAGAATTCTCCATTACACATGGTTTCGACAAATTGTCGCATCTTAGGTTCCAAAGCTTCATAAAAAAAACTAATGATGCGCCAATTCTCGTAACCATGGTGTGAACAAGCATTTTAAGAGATCTTTGAACATTTCCCAACTTTGATAAAACGTTTCATTTTCTTTTTGAGAAAAATTCATGATTTGTCTCTTTAAAGCATTGGTTAGATGCATTGGGAAAACTTTTTCAAACATTCAGCTTGCATTTCTTGTCATGTTCCAATGGATCTTAGCCTCAATGCATTCAACCCTGTTTTTGCTTTGTCCTTAAGAGAAAAAGGAAACAACTTCAATCTAACAATCTCCTCAGTACAATTTTGATCTAAAAATGTGGAGCATACTTCCTCAAACTCCTTAAGGTGCAAGTAGGGATCTTTAGAATCCATCCCATGAAAATGAGGCAATAATTGTATCATTCCAAGTTTAAAATTGAAATTATGAGCATTCAAAGGTGTAATGATGCATGATGGAGTGGTGGTCCTAATATGATGCAAATATTCTATAAGCGTTCTATTCAGATTTCCCACATCCCCATTATGATGTTCATTTTCAGCCATGATGCTATCAGTGTTAGATGATTATTCAAGAGAAGGCGATGCAGAGTTAAAAGATGTAAATGATTCTGTCCTAAACATTCGAGATGTGTGGTCTCTAGTCCAACCAGTCATACAGATAAGAGCAGGAAATCAAAGACAATGAAAAATAAACAGTGAAAAGGGAAAAAAAAATCAAATGTCACCCAGGCTGTGAAGAGGTTCACAGCTCCATAAGCGTCTTCTCAGGTAAAAAAGAATGCTTTGACAAACACTAGTTGTCCCCGACAACGGCGCCAAAAACTTGATCAACTTATAATTTTGTCTTCCAAGCATAGAAGCTATCAAAGTAATACAAGGGTAAATCCCAATATCGAATTCATAGGGACAATGGGAATTGAGCAAACCTTTGATAATCACAACATAAAATATTGACGTTTATGGTGACAAGAAATTTCGAAAAGAAGAAAGTCTAGAACTAAAATGGGGACTATTTACTAAGGAAGTGTGGACTGAATTAAGAGTATGATTAGTGGCTGTTTTGGAAGTTTAGGCTCGAATTAAACTGAAAATAAATGTGAATCTAAGTTTCTAAAATTACCAAAACTAAAAGGCTTAAAGAAAGTGTGTAACAAATGAATTAAACTTGTAAGAAACAATAAAACAAACACTTGGGATACAATTTTCACCCACTGATTTGGAGATGGATTTACTTCTCTTTTCATCTTCTCTCGACCATGCTCCCATTCCTAGAAGTCATGGTCGGATAATATAGCAATAAACGACAATTCTTAGCCTAACAAAACTACTTGACAAATTATATAACAATTGTAAAATAGTGAAAGAAAGTCATCAAAGTCTTGTTACTTGTTCAAGTATCAATTGTGCTTTTATGTCTACAACTAATCTAAACCAAGAACAAAGAACTTCAATCCTTTCTAGATGTAAACTGAAATATCATCCAACAAGTTAATCATTGAAATCACCTAACATTGAAGAAAATCCCAAGCCAAAAATCTAGCCTATCATTTCTAAATTAGAGAAATGCTCAAAAGTGATGAACCCTAACATTAAAAGTTGCTGAATGAAAATAAATGCGGAATAATAATCAAAATGCCGAAAAAAAAATAATAGTCTGTAATCTCACGAAAAATGAACAACGAAAAAAAACTGGGAGAGTAAGAAAAATAAAACCGAGAGCTTAAGGTTTGCAACCCAAAAACGTAAAGCACCCAGGCCAACTCAAACCCAAACTTAAATGTAAAATGTAAACAAGCCACCGAATGAAACTAATCTCTAGAAATGAAAATTGTAAGCCGTAAAAAAAAACAAAAGAAAAAAATTTAATTCCTACCCGCCTAAAGTCTGCAACGAAATAGTGATTTGGAGATGGATTTACTTCTCTTTTCATCTTCTCTCAACCATGCTTCCATTCATAGAAGTCATGGTCGGATAATATAACAAAGAACCACAATTCATAGCCTACCAAACCTACTTAACAGATTATATAACAATTGTAAAATAGTGAAAGAAAGTCATCAAAGTCTTGTTACTTGTTCAAGTATCAATTGTGCCTTTACGTCTACAACTAATCTAAACCAAAAACAAAGAACTTCAATCCTTTCTAGACGTAAACTGAAATATCATCCAACAAGTTAATCATTAAAATCACCTAACATTGAAGAAAATCCACCCCAAAACAGTCATAGGTTGTTCGTTGAATCCCAAGCCAAAAATCTAGCCTATCATTTCTAAATTAACAAAATGCTCAAAAGTGATGAACCTTAACATTTCAAGTTGCTGAATGAAAATAAATGTGGAAGAATAATCAAAATGTCGAAAAAAAAACAATAGTTTGTAATCCCATGAAAAAGAAACAACGAAAAAAAGTTGGGAGAGTAAGAAAAATAAAACCGAGAGCTTAAGGTCTGCAACTCAAAAACGTAAAGCACCCACGCCGACTCAAACCCAAACTTAAAAGTAAAATGTAAACAAGCCACAGAATGAAACTAATCTCCAGAAACGAAATTTGTAAGACGTCAAAAAAAATAGAAGAAAAAAATTTATTTCCTAGCTGCCTAAAGTCTGCAATGAAATAGTGCTAAGAGTGAAAATAAAACTCAACAGATGCTGAATGAAAAAATAAAGTCGCTGAACGAAAGAAACTAAAGACACCGAACGAAAGAAAAACTAAAAACTTTTAGAGCTCTCCTTCCGCCGACTAAGGTCTGGAAAGAAAGAGAAAGTGAAAACTAAACTACACAAATGCTGAACGGAAAGTTAAAAAAAAAAAAAGGAAGCCTCCGTCTCAAACGTAAAACGAAAGAAAACAAAAACGTGAAAAAAAAATTAAATTCCAGTCGCTTAATGGGTCTGGAACTAAAAAGTAAGGTAAAATAAAAATCTCCCCCAAAACTTCTAAAGACGCCGTCAGAGCATAAAAAAAATATAAAAAAAAGGAAACTTTTCTTTAGAGAGTGCTGCTTCCATCCCCACCCGTTTCCTCTGCTGTGTGTGCTGTTTTTCCTTTACAATTTGGTGTGAACTACTCTGCTGGGAAACAAGCTGTTGTCCAGAGTTGAAGGCCACTATGTGCTGCCCATTTTTGTTCTTTTCTCTTGAATTAGATTGGTTTCCACCAAACCCATAATCAATTCTTCTATTTCCTCATAGGTCCTCACAATTTCTTTCCTTCCATAAATGCCCTACAATATATAAATAAAATGATATTATAATTTAATTATTTCAAGGGCAAATATGAGACTTTGATGTGCAAAATATGAGCATCAATAAATTCTTCATTAAGTGTTAAAATTTGATGCATAATTAAGTGTTCAACCCTTCTTTGATGTAATAAATCACTCACTAAAACAACTTAATTATGCATTTCTAACACTTCATCACAATTTCGAGGGGGTCAAGCTTGATTTTCCACATTTTCAAAGGGATAACCCTGCTACATGGCTTTTTAAGGCTAATCATTACTTTGAATTCCACCAAACGCCACTACCCCAGTGTTTGTTGATGGCCTCATATTACATGGAAGGATAGGCTCTCAAGTGGTTTCAAAATGCAACAGATGTGGGTTTATGCAAGGATTGGGACGCATTGCCCTAGTCGTTACTACTTCATTTTGGTTCCACAACTTATGACGACCCCATGGAAGCATTGACAAGGCTCAAGCAAACCAACTCAATGGCTGGTTACATGGCCCAGTTTGAAGCCTTAGCCAACTGCTTACAAGGACTTTCAGACCTCCATAAGCTGAGTTGTTTTCTTAGTGCCTTGAAGGATGAGGTCCGCATTCCAGTCTAAATGTTGAACCTTGTGAATTTAAATGCAGTGTATAGGTTGGCCAAAATGTAGGAGGAATACCTCCCAAGTGTAAGAAAGGTTGCTAAAGCTATGAGGGACAAATCCATTTCCATGGTAGGGGAAAATTATTCTGCAGGGTCCTACTCTAGTGACTATTCCTACAAATGGAGGAAGCCTATGGGGGGTGCTAAACCAATTTCTTTTGAGCAAATTAATGAAAAGCGCCGCAAAGGCTTATGTTTCAATTGCGATGAGAAATGGAACCCTTTACACAAGTGTAAAACTCCTCGCATTTATCTATTGGATGTTAATGAGGAGTTTTGTGAGGAAGAAGAGGCCCTACCAGTGGGGGAGATTGAGGAAAAACCTACGCTGGAAGTTCCAACCACACCAACTAGCGACAAGGAGGTGTGGGTACTGTCAAGACTATGCGGTTGATGGGAAGTATCCACGGGGCACAAGTGGTGATTTTGGTAGACTCGGGTAGCTCGCACAACTTTATAGATTCAACCTTGGTCTCTAAGTTGCAGCTGCGAATGGATTATTCAGTTAGTTTGAAGGTGTGGGTAGCTAATGGACAAGACCTAAGAAGTGACGAGTTGTCTAGAACAGTACAGCTGAAGGTACAAGGTAACTTACTACAACCCCCTCTTCACTTACTACACCTTGTTGGTTGTGATATTGTATTGGGTGTCCAGTGGTTAGAAACCTTAGGACCTATCACATGCGAAGTTACTGATAAGTTTTGTATTGAAAGGGAAAGCAATTGAATTGAAGGGGTTGAAACTAAACCCTTCAGTTGTATAGGAGGGCGAGAGGGTTTGTAAGGCCTCTTTGGCGAAAGGGGAAGGAATTCTTTTACATATTATGTGTGTTGGGGAGAAGGAGAATGGAGAGGGAAAGGTGGCTGAACCTTTTTCAGATCTGTTAGAATAATTTAAGGAGGTATTTGATGAACCTCAAGGGTTACCCCCAGCCCATTTCCATGACCACCAAATAGTCCTCAAGGAGGGCAATCAAGCCATGGCAATTGCACCCTATCGATACCCATATTATCGAAAAACAGAAATTGAAAAAATGGTAGCTGAGTTGTTGAGGTCTGGAGTGATTAGGCCTAGTTCTAGTCCTTTTTCTGCCCCTGTTTTGCTTGTTCATAAAGTCGCTGGCAGTTGGCGACTTTGCATGAATTATAGGGCACTTAACAAGGAAATGGTGAAGGCAAAGTTTCCTATTCCAGTCATAGATGAATTATTGGATGAACTCTTTGGAGCAGTGATTTTCTCTAAGCTCGACCTACGGTTGGGCTATCACCAAGTGAGAGTGGTGCCTAATGACATTCCTAAGACGGCTTTCCGTACCCATGAGGGACATTACGAGTTTTTGGTGATGCATTTTGGCCTCACCAATGCTCCAGCCACTTTCCAAGGGTTAATGAATGATGTATTCAAACCCTTTTTGAGAAAAGTTGTTCTTGTTTTTTTTTACGACATACTAATGTATAGTAAGTCCCGAGAGGAGCATGAAATTAACTTAACAAAGGTTTTGAAAATGCTGAGACAGCATTGCTTGTATGCAAAAAAATCTAAGTGTCGGTTTGTTATGGAAGAGGTGGACTATTTGGGTCACATAATTTCTAGGCAAGGTGTGAAGGCAGACCTGGCAAAAATTCAGTCACTGTTGGATTGGCCAACCCCAAAGACAAGTAAGGCCTTGAGGGGGTTCTTGGGGTTGACGGGGTACTACAGAAAATTTATAAGACATTATGGGCTGTTAGCAGCCCCTCTCACTCAGTTGTTGACAAAAAATGGGTTTGTGTGGACCCAAGAGGCAGAGCTGGCCTTCAATAGGTTAAAGAAAGCAATGACGAAACCACCTTTCCTTGCACTACCAGATTTCTCAGAGCCCTTCATAGTGGAGTGTGATGCCCATGGGAAGGGAATAGGTGCTGTCCTTATGCAAGTAGGGCAACCTATTGCTTTCTTGAGTAAGATGTTAAAGGGGAGGGCTCTACTACTCTCTACCTATGAGAAGGAATTTCTTGCCATTGTGATAGCAGTGCGAAAATGGTGGCCCTACCTTTTGGGGCAGTCATTTATCATTAAAACGGACCAACAAGCGCTGAAATTTCTGCTTAAGCAAAAAATTGGAATGGAAGCTCAACACATATGGGTGTGCAAGCTTATGGGCTATGATTTCAAGATTGAATATAAGAGAGGAAGAGAGAACGTCGTGGCTGATGCATTGTCGAGGAAAGGGGAGATTGACAACAAAGAGGTCGGGTTGCTTGCCCAAATTTCAATTCCCACTTCAAATTGGGTGGGAGAACTGAAGCTAAGCTATAAGAACAGTACAGAAACTTCGGGGTTATTGGAAAAATTGTTGAACCAGCAAGAGGTTCCTAAGGGGACAACATTACAACAGAGAATAATTTTGAGAAAGGGGCAAATTTTTGTAGTTCCAGATTCACCCTTCAAACTGAAAGTACTCCAGTTCATTCATATCGACCCTATGGTGGGACATTCAGGGTACTTGAAGACCTATAAAGGGCCAAAGGGACTTCTATTGGCCACGTATGAAGAAGGACATTAAAAGATGGGTAAGGGAGTGTGAAATATGTTAGGCTTCTAAGTATGAGACACTGGCTCTAGCAGCTCTCTTACAACCTCTTCCCATACCCCAACAAGCCTGGGTCGACATTTCGATGGACTTTGTGGAAGGGCTGCCAAAGTCTAAGAGGTACTCAGTAATCTTCGTTGTAGTGGACCGTTTCACTAAATATGTGCATTTCATGGCACTCTCACATCTCTATACAGCTCAAGAAGTGGCCAGGGTATTTTTAGGGTCTATTTTTAAACTACATGGTTTTCCAAAGACCATAGTGTTCGACAGGGACCCAGTTTTTCTGAGTTCATTTTGGAGGGAGTTGTTTGTCCTCCAGGGTACCTCCTTTGACTATAGCTCAGCTTATCATCCGCAGAGTGATGGTCAAACGGAAGCAGTGAACAAGGTGGTGGAAGGGTCCTTGAGGTGTTATGCAGGATCTAAACCTACTAGGTGGAGTCAGTGGCTATGACTAGCCGAATAGTGGTATCACAGTTCCTACCTCAGTTAAACTAAGATATCTTCATTTGAAGGTCTCTATGGTTACCCTCTGCGAAGATTAATAAACTGTATCCCAGGGACATCAAGCAGTGCAACAGTCGATCAATTATTACACAATGAGCACAGATTATAAACCTCTTGAAAAATAATCTCACGGCAGCCCAAGTAAGAATGAAACACTATGCTGATGAAAAAAGAACCGAAAGGCAGTTCAATGTGGGAGATTGAGTATACCTCCACCTTCAGCCGTACCGCCAGAAAACGGTGTCGCTTCACAGAATATGAAGCTGGCTCCGTGTTTTTATGGGCCGTTCAAGGTGCTTCAAAGGCTTGGATTCGTGGCCACTTCAAAGGCTTGGATTCATGGCCAACAAGCTTGAGTTACCCCTCTCTTCTCAAATCCACCCAGTTTTCCATGTCTCTTGCTTGAAGAGGAAACTAGGGGATCGTATTCAACCATTAGCCATGCTTCCTCCCACCAATAACGACGGCGAAGTGATTCCCGAGCTGGAGGTGGTGCATGATCAACGTATGAAACAACATGGGGGACGTGCTGCAATAGAGGTATTTATTGAATGGGTAGGGCTTTTGGAATAGGAAAATACTTGGGAAAATCTTTGGAAATTGAGGGCTTTGTATCCACACCTTGTGGGCAAGGTCTTATAAGGGAAGGGGAATGTTAGGAGGTCTTCTAGCAGTGGATCGATGGAAGCAAAGTTCAAAACTTTAAGGGGCTGAAGAGAGACAACGTTGAAGATTGAAGATGAAATGGAACCGAAAGACAAGTGATTTCGTATAAGGAAGGGTAGAGTAAAACGACAGCTTTAGAGGACTTTTTTAAGAAGGAAACGACACAGTTTTAATAAAAGCTTGAAACGACACAGTTTAGTGTTTTGGGTCTCAATTTACATTTTACTTACGAGGGACTTTTATGTAATTTCAATAGAAAAACAATTAAGTATCACGCCAGGATGGGGTTTGTCCATTCATTCTAGAGCATTTTCATCTACTAGCTAGATAATGTCTATGGAGGAATTGAGGACCTCAAATACCCCAAGCCATACGAATCTTTGAGGTATTTTCATCAACTAATCTATCATCATCTTATTACTTCTATTTAGTATTTTCATATACAAACGGGAAAAAGTAAGAGAATCCTAATAGTCAATAAAGATTTTGGAGCTACTAGATATTGGAGACGGCTTAATCTTGAAAGATTTGTTGGTTTCAAAGTTTAATCTACAATGTACTAAACCAAGGGGATAATTGAGCTAAAAAAGTGGACATAGAGTAAAAAGGAAAACGGTCAAGATTAATGGGATCAGGATGAATCACTGCTTGATGGAAAAGAAATAAAGGTTGTGAATAAATTGCTTGAACGGTTAGGATTTGTTGAGGATTTAAAGTTTGAGGTAGACTTGAGGTTCATGGAGTTTCTATTACGTGTTCAAGAATATCCTTCAAGAGATAGTCTCCCACCTGGTTTTATGGTGGGTTTAGATAGTGAGATAAGATGGAATATGAGGGGTACATGGGATGGTCGTTCTCTTTCTTCCCTGAGGGAGCGAAAGTGTAAGGTGAGAGTTTCTTTGTATCTCTAATACAAATTTATTTTTTCTTTAATTTTCTTTCTATTATAATGTTCCAAAACATTTGAACAATTGTGATGTTTGAATTACAATTTGTGTAATATTAGTATGGTACTTTTAATTAAATTCTACTCTATATGATTAATACCGTTCGAACAGTAAAATAGGATCAAATATGGTCATTAGTTCGAATCAAAATTTCCTATAGTTCAAACGGTACATTTCGATTCGAATTGATAGGGTTCTATTCGAATGGTATTGAATAGGTCTCTCAGTGAAAGCTGAGAGTGTCGTTTTCATGCGAAGGTGGGAATTATAGGAGCCGAATTAAGGTGGTGCATTGGCTATCAAGTATGGGGAATGAAAAGCGTAACGGAAGCGGTTTATCCAGGTGTTTAGTGCTATCTCCTGAAACAACAAAGAAGACAAAGCTCTGCAGGTTTTGAAAGAAGCATTCATGGCTAAGAAGGATCTCTCAAAGTTATGGGAAAGCCTTAACCTTATAGAAAATGAGGAAAACCTTGTCCAGCTTGTAGATCAAGATGTTTTGGCCGCTACCCAAAGAGGGACAAACTGCCTAATGGTAATGATTATCAGTGAAAGAAGTTTTAACAAGGAAGCATTGTGCTCAACAATGCCTCAGGTGTGGAAAGTGGAAAAAGGAATAATTTTCACTAAAGTTGGAGATAACAACTTTATTATGGAGTTCAAACAAGCTACTGATAAAGCCAAACTTGTACAAGGAAGACCTTGGACTTTTGATGGAAATCTAATAGCAATCCAAGAGATAGATAGCAACCTCCCCCCAAGTGCAATAAGTTTTTCTCAAGAACCTTTTGGGTGCAACTACACAATGTCCCTTTTGCTGGCATGACAGCAGAATATGGGAAAGAAATTGCTTTTGCTATTGGGAAGGTGTTCGTAGTCAAAGTAGATAAAGCAGGATAGGGTTGGGGCCTTGTCTGAGAGTACAAGTTGAAGTGGATATCACAAGACCTTTGGTTCGAGGCCGGTGGCTACAAGTTGGGGATAGGAAGAGTTGGATAGCTTTCAAATATGAAAGATTACATAACTTTTGTTTTAGGTGTGGGGTCATGAACACCATGGGAGAGGCTGCCATAACTAGAGGTTCAATACCATCTGCAGCATGATGATCCAGCACAATATGGGCCTTGGTTAAGAGCAGCTCCACATAGGCACTCAAACATGACAACCAGGCAATATGGAGGGAGATCAAAAACCAACAACTCAAACTCCAAGCAACAGCCACCAGCCATGGCAGGGAAGGGCAGCGAGTTTAGAAAGTGCAATGCAGAGCCCAATGAGGATTCAAAGGCGCAAAATTAGAAGGAGCTTATGGCTATAGCAGATCATGAAGTGCAAGTCCCTATGAAAATTGGGTCTGAACACCCACATAACTGTCAGGGAAGAAGTAAAAGAAGTGACATAGCAGGGAGCTACACAACATGTGAGACTTTAAATAATGTAGTAGCTGACAAATCTTACCTTTTGACAAAGGCGCCACCCAACACTTTAGCCCAACACATAATTTCATCACCAAAAATACCGCCAATAGAAAACAACTTAGTAGTTGAAATGCAACACGAAGTTATAACTATAGACTCAAAGGTCAACGATGGCCACCCAAAAGCTTTAAAAGAGGCTACAAATTGGAGCAATAAGGACTCTCTAGCACAGCTACACTCTAGAATGTACACCATCCAAACCAGAAAATCAAGCTAGAAAAGGAAAGCATGAGATTCACACACCACCAATTTAGGTGAGTCTATTGGACAAAAAGAAAATAGAAAAAAATGAAGCTCTAGCAAGATTCTGGGAGATAGCATGGTTATGCCTCGGGGACATCAATGAAATAATGCATTAGTATGAGAAGGAAGAGGAAGCTGAGAGACCATATAGGTAGATGGAGAACTTTAGAGAAGCTGTTGAGGAGTGTGATCTAAGTGAGGTGCATTTTCAAGTGACTCACTCAAAAATGAGTAGCACAAATGCAATCCCAAGTACAGGAGGATATCGTATAATAATTAGGAATAAAATTCCTAAATCGTTTCCTCGGGAAAAATTGTTTAAATTGAAACTCTTATAAAATGGTGAAAAGTTTCACAAACAAAAGTGGTGGTATGTACAATGAATGGAAGAGTGCAACGGAAATAAAGACGGCATTAGTCATAGACTAGATTCATACTTATGGATTTTTTTGAGTGCCAAAATGAAACGTAAAAGACTAACAAATTGAAATTAACAACTAAAGATTCAACTACGCTAAACAATTTTAATTAATCTAAAAATTAAATAATAAACTGAAATTATTAAGTCGTAATTAACCTTTAATCAATCTAAAATGTAATTGTCATGCATATTTAATGGAAGGTTAAAGAAACAAGAAAAATAACTTAACATAAAATAAAATAAACATCAAATAAACTGCCCAAAATTTTATGCCAAATATATCAAGAATACACCATAAACTTCAAATTAAAATAAAATAAAAGTATGGAATGAAAAGAGCAAGCCAAATGGATGTAGATGGAGATTGAAAGCAATGAAAGAGGCTGGATTGTAGCAGCAATTGGACCCCTCAAAAAGCTCTTCAACGGCACTGCAATGCCTCAATGAAAAGAAAAGAATGAATAACGGTCCTGTACGGTGTTGAATTGCCCAAGAGAAATTATATGCATTCGGTGTCCTAGGTCAAAGTCCAATATCGTGCGGCATGAATTCAAACCAGAAAATATTATGTGTGGCACTGAATGAATTCAACTCAAGAGAGAAAACCCTCAAGTCATGCGGCGTTTAGGTCAAAGTTCTAATACCAATTAATGTTGACCTCGGTCAAACAGTCAAAGTCCCAATAGCAAGTAGTGTGTTGTGCCCCTCTTGAAGTCCAAAAAATCCAATTAAATCCTTGCCACGTGCCTTCCCCCTTTTACAAATGAAAGGCATAAATCTTTTAAAGTCCCTTTTCGTTTCTTATCCTATATAAGAAAAATAAAATTAAAACTTAGAAATAAAATAAAATAAGAATAAATAATAGAATATTAAAAATATGTTGTGCATGTAAAGGAACATTGTCCAATTAAATCACAAGTTATAAAATTAAGCATAAATCGTGCTATTAACCAATTTAAATCACAACTTGAATTTATGCATCTTAACTATTTTTTTATCTAAAACCAATTATAATGTAATAAAACACATAAAATATATTGGTTCTAAATGTATAAAATATGCAATATTCGTGCTTAATCACACCCCCAACTAGCATTTTGCTAATCCTTGAGCAAAATAGTAAAAATTAGTTGAGATGAACATTGCATAAAAATCAAAATTCAAACACAATTCCGACTTCTCACAAAAGGTGATCCATGACTACTCAACCCCAAGAGCTATACCCACCAAGACTGTCTCAACAATCATTCACATAGAATTGGGGAAATGTCTCATAACTCAGATGTTTGTGTGTAGCTACACAGTTGCGCATTCCACATTACTAGCCAAGATTTGTCATAGGATTTTTCAACATTCAGATTAATCATTGCTGATTCTAACTACCTCAAAGCCCAAGGGACTAGCATTT
The DNA here is from genome assembly GCA_011037825.1 of Carya cathayensis. Taxonomy (NCBI): domain Eukaryota; kingdom Viridiplantae; phylum Streptophyta; class Magnoliopsida; order Fagales; family Juglandaceae; genus Carya; species Carya cathayensis. Next base: position 114,105 of record QGSO01001014.1, read on the forward strand.
TTCACGTCAACTCTGTTTAAAGGTTGAACACTTAACCCCCAAAATTAGGATAACTGTTTCTAAACCTTTACTTAGGAAAGTTCACTAAACTGCCTTTATTTTCTTCTTCTTCTTCTTCTTTTTTCTCGATTCTATTCAAATCCTTTTTTTTTCTATTTTATTTTTCTTTCTTCTTTTTTTTTTCTTTTTTATTTTTAGCATGGCTCGGTAATCCTGCAGTTTACTTCTCCTATGTTAAATCAATGGACAGTAAATGATGAACACTACAAGTGTAAGCATATGCAAAATGCCCTTCAAACTTTTCCCTTCGTTCTATTTAAATCTTATCAAGTCTCATCTCAATAAGTATAGCAGCCCTATGTTTCAAACAATATATCAACAAAATATGATGCATAAGAAATCATGCTCTATGCTCAGGCTTGAAAATAAATTTTCACAACCACTCCACCATGGTGCTCAAATTTCACGAAGTACTAGAAATGAAGTGTGTGTCAATCATATATGTATCAATGCACATCATATTAATGCAAGCTTTTTTATTATTATTATAAAAATCTGTGCACACACGCTACCCCCAACTAGTGAGAGACATGGTCCTCAATGAATCAAATGAAAGAAAACAAAGTGCACAAGAATAAGTAAGCAACACGATCAACCAATCATGTGATATAAAATGAGAGCAAAAAAACAAATATAAATAAAAGATAAAATGCAATTGAAGAAATAAATAAATCAATCAATCAAAATCAAAAAACTTCTCCAGGGTCTTGCACAAGCAAGATCTCTTCGCTTGGATCAAGGGCAATCATAAACGGCTTTAGAAGTTGTCCATTGACAGTGAAGCTATTGTCATTCTTTGGATTGACAATGTCTATCGCCCCATGAGGATGAACCTCCTTTACAATGTATGGCCCACTCCATCGGGATTTCAGTTTCCCGAGAAAAGGATGTAGTCTTGAATTATAGAGGAGCACTTTCTGATCAGGGACAAGATGTTTGTCATGGATCTTCTTGTCATGCAAGGCCTTCATTCACTCCTTTTCCAAGTGATAATTGTTGTAAGCCTCCCTCCTTGCTTCATCAAGCTTCGAAATCTGCAACTTTCTTAAACCTTTGGCAGCATCAAGTGAAAAGTTAATTTGCTTAATAGCCCATAAAGTACGATGCTGAATCTCAACAGGTAAATGACAAGCCCGACCATAAACCAATCTATAAGGTGACATCCCTAAGTTAGTTTTGAATGCAGTCCTATAAGTCCAGAGAGCATCAACCACTTTTTCAGACCAGTTCTTCCGAGTGGGACTGTTTTTTCAAGAATAAGTCTGATCTCTCTATTGGCCAACTCAGCTTGACCATTAGTCTGGGGGTGATATGGAGTAGAGACTTTGTGGGTCACTCCATATTTCTGCATAAGTTTTTGAAAAGGTTTGTTACAAAAATGTGAACTCCCATCACTAATAATCGCCTTGGGCATGCCGAAACGTGCAAACAATTCTTTCAAGAAACATATGACAACCTTATGATCATTTGTTCTACAAGGTATGGCCTCTACCCATTTTGAAACATAATCCACAGCAACTAAAATATAAGAATTCCCAAATGAATTTGGGAATGGTTTCATAAATTCAATCTCCCAACAATCAAATATCTCAAGTGTAAGAATAGGGGAAAGGGGCATCATGTTACATGCCGTGATTTTTCCAAGTTTCTAACAAGGCTCTCATGCCTTGCAAAAAGACTCCACATCTCTAAAAATAGTGGGCCAGTAGAGTCCACTTTGCAAAATTTTGTTAACAGTTTTCTTAGCTGCAAAATGGCCTCCATAAGCCCTGTATGGTAAAAGTGAAAAATAGGGGTAAACAAATCATCAGGATTACATTGATGCACCAACTGATCAACACAATACTTAAAAAGATAAGGAGTGTCAAAGTAATAAAATCGTACCTCTGCAAGGATCTTATGCTTGTCCAGAGCAGTCCAATGCTCCGGAATCCAGATAGTGACAAGGTAATTCACAATGTCTACGAACCATGGAGCACGCAACACTGCAAAAAGATTCTGATCAAGAAAATCTTCATTCAATAAAGGAATGGATATAGATACATCAGGTAGTTGCAGTCATGATAGATGATTGGCTACCACATTCTCGACTCCCTTCTCATCTCGAATAGTGATGCCAAATTCTTGGAGCAAAATAATCCAACGAATCAACCTGGGTTTAGCATCCTTCTTTACCAACAAATACTTAAGAGCGGAATGGTTAGTAAAAATGATAACATGAGACCCAATAATCTAAGGCAAACACAACAGCTAATAACTCCTTCTCGGTGGTGGTGTAATTTTTCTATGCATCATTCAAAGTACGACTTGCATAATAAATGACCGAAGGCTTATTGTTCACTCTTTGGCCAAGAATGGCACCAAGAGCGAAATCAATAGCGTCGGTCATAATCTCAAACTGCAATTCCCATTAAGGAGTTTACATAATAAGTGCAATTGTTAAGTGTTTCTTTAGGGTCTCAAAAGCATGTTGGTACTCATCAGTCCAAACAAAAATAGTAATATTTTGCATACGAAATTTATCTAAGGCAAACACAACAACTAATAACTCCTTCTCGGTGGTGGTGTAATTTTTCTGTGCATCATTCAAAGTACGACTTGCATAATAAATGACCAAAGGTTTAGTCTACTCTTTGGCCAAGAACGGCACCAAGAGAGAAATCAATAGCGTCGATCATAATCTCAAACTGTAAGTCCCATCGAGGAGTTTGCGTAATAGGTGCAACTGTTAAGTGTTTCTTCAGGGTCTCAAAAGCATGCTGGTACTCATCAGTCCAAACAAAAGTAGTATCATTTTGCAACAAAGTACACAATGGTTTTGCAATATTACTAAAGCCTTGAATGAAATGCCGATAGAAGCCAGCGTAACCAAGAAAAGAAATATCCTTTAGTGTCTTAGGAATAGGCAGTTGAGATATTAATTCTATCTTCGCCTTGTCAACCTCTATTCCACGTTCAGAAACTAAATGCCAGGTAACAAACCACTAGTGACCATAAACTGACATTTCTCTCAATTTAGTAATAAATTCTTCTCCTCACATCTTTTTAACACAATAGCAAGATTTTTTAAACAGACATCAAAAGATTTACCAAATACAGAAAAATCATCCATAAAAACCTCACACATGTCATCAAGCATATCAGAAAAAATGCTCATTATACATCACTGAAAAGTAGCAGCTGCATTACATAAACCAAATGACATTCTTCTTAAAGCAAAAGTACCAAAGGTGCAAGTGAAGGTTGTCTTCTCTTTATTCTCTGTTGCTATGGCAATTTGATAATAACCAGAAAAGCCATCCAATAAAGAATAAAAAGCATTACCATCTACTTTTTGTAAAATCTGATCTAGGAAAGGTAATGGGAAGTGATCTTTTTGGCTGACCGGATTCAATTTTCGGTAGTCAATACACATTCTCCAACCCATTACCTTCCTAGTCGGGGTCAATTCAACATTAGCATTTTCAATAATAGTTAAATCAAATTTTTTTTGTACTAACTATGTCGGACTTACCCACTTGCTGTCGGAGATAGGATAGATGATGCCCACAGCTAATAATTTCAGCACTTTATTCTTCACCACCTCCTTCATGGTAGGATTCAACCTCCACTGTGCATCACGAATTGGTCTCGCATCTCCTTCCAGAAAAATGTTGTGGGCACAAATTGAATGGTCAATTCCTTTGATGTCTGCAATAGTCTAGCATATCAATCCTCGATGATGTCTCAGCACTGTTAATAACTCTACTTCTTGCTTCGAAGTAAGCTGAGAAGAAATGACCACAGGAAATGTATCCTCAATTGGGCCCAGAAAATATACTTCAAGTTCTAGGGTAGTGACTTTAACTCTAGTATTAGGATTTCGTCTTTTGATGACTTCATGGCTCCTAGTAAATCAAGAGCTTCAAAAACTGGCCTATGCCAATTACTCGTGTAATTCACATCTGATTCTGATAACTCTGATGACGTAGGAATTGTCTCAACAAGAACTTCAGACTACTCAGGAAAGCCATCCTCAGATGCACTCTTGGAATTAAATACTGATAACAACTCCAGAACGTCAAAATCATACACCATATCAACAGCATGCACATCTGAATCGTCACATCCACTAAGCATCTTGCAAGTGTTGAACAGATTCATCTCCAATGTCATATTCCAAAAAGTTATCTTCAGTACTCCACTTTGACAATTGATAAGTGCATTGGAAGTAGCAAGGAATGGGCATCCAAGGTTAACAGGCGCATGGTGAATGGTAGAGACTAGTTGTTGCATGTCAAGAACTACAAAATCCACTAGGTAATAAAATTTATCCACTTGGACCAGCACATCTTCAACTATACCCCTAAGTACTTTAACTGATGTGTCAGCCAACTGTAGCATGATGGAAGTATTTTTCAACTCACCTAATCACAACTGCTCATACACTGAGAATGGTAGCACGTTCACACTACTCCCCAAATCAAGTAGAGCTCTCCCAATGCATGACTCACCAATCATAATGGAAATGTGGGGAGATCCGGGATGTCCAAACTTTTGAGGAGTCTTGCTCAATATCAGTGCACTAACTTGCTCTGTTAGGAAGGCTTTCTTCTTCACATTCAGCTTCCTCTTCACTGTGCACAAGTCCTTTAAAAATTTTGCATACGAAGGCACTTGTTGTATAGCATCCAAGAGTGGAATATTAATCTTTACTTGCTTGAAAATCTCTTTAATCTCAGTGTGATATTTGTTCTTTTGGCCAGCTACCAATCTCTGAGGATAGGGAACCACAGGTTGGTACCCCCTACTAGTTTCAGCCTCTCCACTCACATGCTTCTTTGACTCTAGCCTCACTTTCTCTGGTTCTTTCTCAGCTTCATCAGTTTCTGTTACCTCCTTAGGTTTAGAACCAACTACTTGTCTGTCCATGGTCATCTTGGGTTGGGGAACTTCCTTCCCACTTCTCAAAGTAAAAACAGTCTTCGCTGTCTCAATAATGTCCCCTAAGACATTATGCACTTGCTGTTGTTGTTGCCTATATACTTGAGTATTAGGCTAAGGCTGTGCTTGAAATTTCCCTTTCTCTAGAGTGCTCAAGGTAGTGCTCATCTTATTAATGGTGCCACGCAACTCATTTATTGCCTGAGTGTTCTGATTGTTTGTGGTGGCCTGAATCTGCATGAATTACGAAAGTGTATTGGCCATCTGTACCATACTGTCATTTAGAGACTTCTTTGCGGATGATTGAGGTTGAGAACTCTGTGCAGCTACATGAGGCTGAAGTCCAGGAGGCGTTACAAAAGCATAGCTTTGAGAACTTTGATATGGCTGATACTGGTGCTGAAGAGCACCCTGATGAAATGGTTGCTGCGAAGATGGTGGAGACCGGCGAGGCTGATCATTTCTCCATGAGAAATTTGGGTGATTCCTCCACCCCTGATTATATGTGTTGAAATAAGGCTGATTCTATGCTCTGTTAACCCAGTTAGTTGATTGCATCTGCTCAGACCCACTTTCTTGAAATACTGGCATAATCGGGAAGTCTTGGATCTTTTGGTTCGAATCAACACATATAGAGCATGCCTCTAGTACTTTCACAGCCTTCACATTTTCCATTTCCATGACCTCTAGTCTTCTAGTTAATGTAGCTATTCGGGCTTGAACATCAGTGTTCTCCTTAAGCTCATATCTACCCCCACTAAAAATAGCCCTTAGTGGTTGTGCTGTTAATGGCACCCGTTCAGTCCAAGTATTCCACTGTTGTGCGCTCTTAGAAAGATAGTCAAAAAATGATAGTGCTTCATCAGGTTCCTTGCTAAAGAATTCCCCATTGCACGTCATTTGAATAAACTGCTTGCATTCTAGAGTGAAACTAGTGTAAAAATAGCTCACCAACCTCCAAGATTCGAAACCATGATGTGGACAGATGTTTACCAAATCTTTAAATTTTTTCCAACTGGTCTGAAAAGTCTCATCAGGTTTTTGATTGAATTGGCTGATTTGCTCTTGCAAAAACTGAGTTCTCTGAAAAGGAAATTTTTTTTGTAAGAATTCACGCTGCATATCAGACCAACTAGAGATAGAATTAGGTCTCAAAGAATTAAACCAAATCTTTGCTTTATCCTTTAAAGAGAAAGGAAATAAACGAAATCTAATAAATTTATTAGTAACGACTGTTTGAGCTGAAAAATTGCATATTTTAGCTATTTAAAACCAATTTATTTCAACTGCTTCGTGATATTATTATTGGTTTTAGATGGAAAAATAGTTAATAAGCATAAATCCGAGTTGTGATTTTTAATTGATTAATATCATGTTTATGTTTAATTTTATAACTATGATTTAATTGGACAATATTTCCTCACAATATATTTTTAATAATCTATTTTCTTTTTAATTTATTTCGAGTGTTATTTCTTTATTTGCAGTATAAATAAATTTCACGAGATCCGGCTCTAACCAAATGCGCATGCTTTACGAGTCTTTCAAAGTAGAGTTGCTGAAAAAAAAAATGTTGAGGTGAACGTAAAAGAATTGTCGGCAAAGGAAAAAAAATCATGGAACACGTCGAATGAAGAAAAAAAGCTGCTATTTTACGGAACGATTTTGTTCCGTCGGCAATTATTATTATATTTTTTTATCCTTTGGGGTAAATTCTTACCAAAAGGGGAGCCGAAAAATAAGAACAGAAAAGAGAGAGTTTTCTTCTATGGCTTGAGAAAGAGACGTGAAGGAAAAGAGTGGGAGATAAGAGAGCTTTCGGTGAGCTAGTGGGAGCTGGTTTTACGGAAAGGACATAGCACACATGTGGAAGCTTCACGTTTGGGCAGCACTGAAAATAGAAGAATAAAAAGCCAAGGAAACAAAAGAAAAGAAGAAGAAGTGAACGTTCAGATAAGGAGGCTGGTTTTACGGCAAACAAGAAAAACAAAAAGAAAGAAGAAGAAAAAAAAAACATGCTGTCAACATAAACGGAAAGGGAGTTAGCTGTCTTTGGCTTGAGACACTTCAGCTGGAAACAAAATACAAAAGAAAAAAAGAAACAGAGTTTATGTGAGGTTGAGGGAGTTTACGGACAGAAGACGGAACCAAGTTGACATTCAGGAAGAATTTTACGTGGAGGGAGCGATCACTACACTTGGACGGACAGAAACAAAGTATCTGAAAAACAGTTGGGTTTACGACAGCTAAAGTGGACTTGGTTGGTGTAACAGCCCGCTAGAAATTTCAATGGTGGAATTTCTATAGACATTAGAAATCTCGTGAAAACCCCATAAGTTTTTACGAATCGGCTAATCGCATAAGTTCTAGTATGTCAACATAATTAGTTTTATCACTCACTATGGTGCCAGAAATGTGATTTTATTTGTTTGAGGTAGTTAGAAGTGTCAGATTACGTTATAGTTTACGCCACTAGACTCAGTTGAATATTTAGGATTTTTCAGTACTAAGTTTATTATGCACTTTTTCGGAGTGAATAGTAACCTCGATAAGCGTACTAAGTGCAGTGGTTTCAAAATCACAGTGTGAAATGTCCAAATTAGGTTAGAGAAGTTTTATTTGGACACTTGGCAAGATCTTAACCACACATAATGAATAGTATTAGATACTTGGCACAAAGAGAAACCATTAGATGGATTTGTGAAGGAAATCAATGTGTGAGATCATGCCACCTAAGCAAAACAGTTTTTTTTCATCTGATCAACCAAATTGAGTTAGATGAAGAGGGTTTCAACCCTAGTAAAACCCTAAATGGTTGGAATCCTTTTGAAACCCCAAAAACTTGGTTGAAACCGAAACCCTAAACGGTTTCCCCAAACCCTAAAGTTGGCATTCAAACCCTTTTTGATCCAATTTCTAGTATTGTGTTTAATCACTTGATTAAATCACTTTCACATGCTATTAATTTCTCAAATTCCTATTATGACATCTTTATCCAACATTTTAAACCTTAGAAATTTGATTGGGCCAAGAAAAATTGGATTTGGGCTTGATAGCATCTCAAACCCTAACCAAACCCCCTTTAAACCCCAAATTGAAGCCCACTTGGTTGAGGCCCACTAAGGCCCACTAAAGCCCACGAATTTTGGCCACCTTGGCATAGCTTCTTGGAGAAATTTCCTCCCCCACTTGGCAGACCATTCATTGCATCAAGTTGCACTCATTAATATGGAGGAACCCACCCCATCAAGTCCCATGTCTCATAGCCTTTGTAAGTTGTCTTTTGCCCCCCACTATCCTCTACATTATGTCACATGTCTACACCTCCACTCAATGATCATTAAGGTCCAAATATTCTCCCTACAGAAGTCTTGAGTCGTGCAAGACACACTTACTTCACTTTAATCATTTCTTCACCCCGTTCTTAGAGAGAAACCCAAAAGAGCTCTCTCGGGCAGATTTCTGGGTCTTTTTGCGTGGAGTTTTTCGACCCTTTGTAAGTATTTTCACACGATAACTCCTTCATAAAAGTTGTTCCTCTTTGAGTCTAGTTTCCGTAGATGTATTTTTCGTATCATTCCATGGTCTTTTGGTCGGTCAAAAGTATTTTTAACCATGGAAAGGTCATTCTGGGCGTGAATCTGGAGAGTGTGTTATGTTTTGGAGTTTTTGACCAAGCTAATGGATATATCTTGGTCCGAAAATTTTATGGAGTGTTCTTAGAATGTTTTAAGAGTTTTCATTGAGGTTTTGTTGCATGAATAAAGATTTTGATGATAGATTTTATTAGATCTAGAAACATGAAAACTGGAAGTGACAAAACAGTTTTTATTTGGATAAAGTTTGAATATTTTGAGGTTTGATCTTACTCTAAAGGCTTTGATATTTTTATATGATGATCCTAAGTCTCTTATTTTCATGTTAGGATGTTATTTTGGAGATATTTAGTATTAGTTTCAAAGATATGATTTTTCTATGCAAGAGAATTTCGGTTAGGCCTAAGATTTGATGTTTTTAGGTTAGATCCATGTTTTATTGGGTTTTAGCCATGTGATTTTAATTTTGATGGTTGGATATTCTTTAGGACACGTTTTTAAACCATGTGATACTTTATTTCAAAGATCTCACCTTCTTAAGCCATTGATCAAGAGATTTATCAAAGCTAGTTAAGAAAAAGTTTCTGTTTTTGGACTAAGTGTAAAATCAAAAACTCCAAGTGTTATTTTTGTGATTTTGGTGACTTTAGTTTGATGATTTAAAGCATGGTTTATCTGAGGATGATGTTATGAATATGTTAGAAGTAAGATTAGATTTTTTTGGAATTCTTGGAGATGTTTTGATTTAAGGACAAAGCTTGTGATTCAAGTGTTTTGATCTTTTTACAAAAAAGTTTGGTGTTGATTATTAGCATTTTTCTAAATGGATGTTTCAAGTATGGTTTTAAACTTAGGATTGGAAGATGTTTGTTGTAAAATTTTGGTTTAAGCATGAGTTTTGAAGTTGGAATGAATTGTAACAAAAATCAAGAGAAATGGCCTATGGATGTTTCGGCCATAGTGTGTTTTCCATAGTGTTGTTTTGTTTTAAATTTTTTTCTGAGTTGATATTTGAGTTTAGAACAAAATTTACATGAGGAATGTAAATTTTGGAAATTTTTGGAGTTAGGATATGAAATCCTTAAGTTATGGGTAAAATGGTCGTTTTCCCACATGTAGAGGGTAAAATGATAATTTTACTCTAAGATAACTTGTTTCCATGTTTCTAATTGTTAGTAATTAAATTTCTAACTTTTAGAATGACCTTTTACAGTTTCTCGTATATCGCACTTTATTCTCGTAGAACGTGACAATCGAGGTAAGTTAGCCTCTAACTTACTATCAGTTTATTGTGTATGTGTGATGGGTAAGAGAACTACAATTTATGTATGTATGTTATCGTATATGCCATGTCATGCTATGTCATTACATGTTTATCTGCTACGTATGATTTAATCTCTCATGAATAATTATCTGTTACATAATCTTTTCTATCATACAATGATGTATGTTATAAGTATGCCATGTTAAGTATGCCATGAAATGTTATGATTAAATCATATTGTGTCATTTACAAGTATACGCCATGTTAAAAAGTATATGATATTAATTAATATCTCATGCATTAAGAAAGATAAGACATGTTATGTTACGTATAATACGTGGGGCCACAACAACTGTGGAGTACGTATTATATTTTATGTTACGTGAATACGTGGGGCCACAACAACTGTGGAGTACGTATTATATTTAATGTTACGTATATACGTGGGGCCACAACAACTGTGGAGTACGTATTATATTTTTATGTTACGTGTATACGTGGGGCCACAACAACTGTGGAGTACGTATTATATTTTTATGTTACGTGTATACGTGGGGCCACAACAACTGTGGAGTACGTATTATTTTTATGTTACGTGTATACGTGGGGCCACAACAACTGTGGAGTACGTATTATATTTTCTGTTACGTGTATACGTGGGGCCACAACAACTGTGGAGTACGTATTATATTTTATGTTACGTGTATTCATGGGGCCACAACAACTGTGGAGCATGAAGTATGGGGCCACAACAACTGTGGAGCATACACTACGTGAGACACAGCAATTGTGACACGTAGAATACGTGGGGCCACAACAACTGTGGAGTACGTATTAAGTCAAGTTTCAGATCAAGTGCATGATAAGTCAAGTTTCAGATCAAGTTCATGTTTTGTTATGTACACGTACATGTTATGTTCATGATCAAGTTATGTTCCAAGTTCATGTTCACATCATGTTAAGTTCACGTTTACAGTATGTCTCAAGTTCACGTTTATGTCATGATATGTTCAAGTTTATGTTATTTTCAAGTTCATATTTATGTTATGCATGTTTACGTTCATGCTACATTTCAAGTCCATGTTATGTTTTAAACTCAAAGTTCATGTCATGTTAAGTCAAGTTCAGTTCACGTTTAAGTTCTGGTTATGTCATGTTATATGTCAAGTTATGCTATGCTTATGTACGACTTTACTTATGCATTTATGCTTTTACTGCCATGCATGCATCTTTAACCTGTGTGTGAGTTTTATGTTAACTTACTGAGATTTGTAATCAAATCTCACTGTGGTAGTCCCAACTACCATTCCCCCCGAATGGTAGATCTTGTTACAGGACCCAAAGAAGAATTGGAATCTGACCATCTGAATACGGTCATCTAGGCTACGGTGCGATGTTGATGATGGTATAGTATTTAACTTAGGTTAATGCTTGTACTTTTGGAGTTGTATCTCAAGTATTCTTTTGATCACAACCATTTTGGACTAGTGTAGTGATCACGGCTTTTTAGTATGCTTTATGTATGAAATATGTTTCAAGTATTTGGGATATTTTTAGTTTGGTGCATAGTATTGCTAAAGAAAAAAATTATCCGCTGCGAATATTGCATAATGCTAGATGCATGTTAGGAACATTGCATCTTATATGTCATGAACGGGGGCAGGTAACCTTGTGTTGCATGTCTCGACGCTTCAAATGTCCGTTCAATCCCAAGCGGAATTTGGGGGCGTCACAGAACAAATATAATACGTACTCCACAGTTGTTGTGGCCCCACGCATTATAAGTAACATAAAATATAATACGTACTCCACAGTTGTTGTGGCCCCACGCATTATAAGTAACATAAAATATAATACGTACTCCACAGTTGTTGTGGCCCCACGCATTATAAATAACATAAAATATAATACGTACTCCACAGTTGTTGTGGCCCCACGCATTATAAGTAACATAAAATATAATACGTACTCCACAGTTGTTGTGGCCCCACGCATTATAAGTAACATAAAATATAATACGTACTCCACAGTTGTTGTGGCCCCACGCATTATACGTAACATAAAATATAATACGTACTCCACAGTTGTTGTGGCCCCACGCATTATAAGTAACATAAAATATAATACGTACTCCACAGTTGTTGTGGCCCCACGCATTATAAGTAACATAAAATATAATACGTACTCCACAGTTGTTGTGGCCCCACGCATTATACGTAACATAAAATATAATACGTACTCCACAGTTGTTGTGGCCCCACGCATTATACGTAACATAAAATATAATACGTACTCCACAGTTGTTGTGGCCCCACGTATTATACGTATCATAACATGTCTTATCTTTCTTAATGTATGAGATATTAATTAATATCATATACTTTTCTAACATGGCGTATACTTGTAAATGGCATAATATGATTTAATCATAAACATTTCATGGCATACATGTATCATATGGCATACTTAACATGGCATACTTATAACATACATCATTGTATGGCAGAAAAGATTATTTAACAGATAATTATTCATGAGAGATTAAATCATACGTAACAGATAAACATGTAATGACATAGCATGACATGGCATATACGATAACATACATACATAAATTGTAGTTCCCTTACCCATCACACATACACAATAAACTGATAGTAAGTTAGAGGCTAACTTACCTCGATCGTCGCGTTCTATGAGAATAGAGTGCGAAACACGAGGAACTGCACAACAGCTGGAAGAGGAACACTCAAGTCCTTAAGATTTTCAATTCTGAACTCAATTGTCATATTGTGAGCACTTGCAACACCACGGGAAACTTGAGGTTTCACTATACTCGGAAGAGATAATTTGACTTCAGAAAGCCTTTGCACTAAATCAAGTTCATTAAAATTATCAATAACAACCAAACAAACAACTCATTTCTCAATCCATATACTCTTAGCCATAGTCAACCACAAGATGACACCAGTCACCCCGGACTATAATCCATAACACCACTGCTTCGGGACACTGTCATACAGTTTCCCAACACTACACCATACGCTCTACACTTCTCTGTTACGCCATCCAACCCTTCGTGACACGCCATCCGGTGTTTCACGACTTAATACAGAGTACACTCACGTGAACTCTCTTCCATCCACACTAAACCCATCACTGCGATACACGTCTCACGGTGCATCGCTACGCGACACGGAGTACGCGCCACGCGTACTCCTTTCGCTACAACACTCATCACCCCAACGCACATCACACGGTGCGTCACCAAACAACACAGAGTACACTTCACATGCACTCCCTTCATTCTACACCACACACACTACAGCGCACGTCGCACGGCGCGCCGGTTCTTTACACAGAATACGTTACACGCGTATTCTCTTCAACCCGCCGTATCACATCTACGGCATCCATCTCACGCCTTTACTTCACAGTACAGTCCACAAAACTACAAAATCAAGCCCAACACTTCACAACCACACTTCGTTTCACAACTACGCAGCGAACTCCACAAACACTAACTACACAGTCTACAGCCAACCAAATCAACTATGTTAAACATAAATAACTAAAGATAGAGGGTTAAGACGAGAGAGATGTGATTGCTGTCGGGAAAGAATCCAAAACTGATAATTTTAGCGGGCTGTTACATCCTCCCCTCCTAAAAAGAAGATTTCGTCCTCGAAATCGACGCAAGTACAAACGTAAAACACGCTTAAAACACTGTAGATAGTTTGAAAAAAAAGAACCGTTCGTCACCCGACAAGTGCTGCAAAGTCTAGGGGCCTACTCTATGAATTTAATACAGCTGGCGATTTGAACAAACGCCTGATGTTGATAACAACCGTGATTGAAGGCTTTGAGTTTCTATAAAGAAACAGGATCATCTTCATCCATCGGAAAGAAAAACATCGCTTCTTGACCTGTGTTTTGTTTTTCCATAACAAAATAATGGCTGGGCAAAACTCTTCCACTAATGTTCCAGACTTGAATCAGGAACCCTTGACGCATCAACCATCAATCTTTTCTCCTGAGGTCGTCAATACTACGATAGGAGCAGCGAACTGTTCTTCTAGTAGGACTGATTCTGAGATTATTACAGAATCATGGAAGCTCAGTAGTCAATATGCTGCCTCTGTTACGATCATGTCTCGGAGGTTACTGGCGAGGGTAAGTGAGATTGATCATCTTAACATCCAAATATCTGAGTTACAACAGAAGCTTGCTAATAAGGATAGAGAAAATAAAAGGCTACAGCAAGAAAACCAAGAGTTGAAGAAATTTGCAGATTGGTATGCTCATGATCTGCAACCACGAATAGAAGAGCTGGAACGAGAAAGGATTCAGATACAGGGTCAACATCGGCAGATAACAGCAGAGGTTCATCGTTTTCTAGAGAAATAGGGACAAACTACTGTTAATCTAGCTGGCTTAGTAAGAAACTTTTGACAAAGCGTGTCCAGCATATCTTGTATTTCTTTTGACTAAATAAGATTTGAAGAGAAACTAGTTTGTCTTCTTCTTTATGTTATCTCTATAAAATCAGTCTTCAACTCAATCCAATATGCATCAAAACTTATTCTCATCTCTATAACTCCTCTGCATTCCTTCAACATTCTCGCTTTAAGTTTTCAGTTCTTTTCTCAATGGCTCAATCTTCTAACATTTCCCTAGATCCATCCATGAGGTATTCAGCACCTCAACCTCCTGTCCTTTCTGCAGCTATCATTGGTGCCATGATGCAGCAAGAAAATACTAGTATGGCTAATAAGTCAGACTCCGATGCTATCTATGACTTGGTGAGTCTTGGGACTCGCTACTCATCCTCTATTGTGGCTTTTTCCCAGCGGGTACAAGCCAAAAACAATGAGGTTGAAAGGCTTAAAGAACAAATTGCTGTACTACAACGAATTGTTCAAGAGTCTCACACCAGGGAAGGAATCCTTCGGCAGCAGAATAAACAGCTGAAAACTCTACTGGATTCTTCATTCCGCTTGCCAGTTCCCATGAATAGGGATGACATGATATTGTATGAAGAGAATGAGCGTCTCCAACATGAGGCTAAGAACCTCAAGTTTATGTAGAAGCATTTTATTAAAAAAAATATCTCTCTATATTTATGAACTCTGGTTTTATCCTTTAAGAGATATTCGTAACATGCTTCATACCTATTTCTCTTTTAATCATACGTAATCATCTTCTGGTAAAGGTTTTGTGAATATATCTGCTACTGATCATGTGTGTTTGTGAATTCTAACACTATATCGCTTTTCTGCACATGATCTCAAA
>QGSO01001015.1:0-41078 GCA_011037825.1 Carya cathayensis
TTTTATATTAAAGTACTTTTAAATCAAAAAACTATAAAAAAGCACGTTTTAACAAAAGCATCAAAATGATGCTTTTTTGTAAGAAGCACTTTATAAAAAATAACTCCTATCTTACCGTGCCATTGATATTACATAATTATCTTGACTATTTAATGCAACGACATATTTACCCCTGCCCCCCCCCCTTCGTCCTCCTCCGAAAACCTTCGCTAATCCTAAACGGGTTACACCTGCACAGTTCAGTTCACAGAGCAGGGGTCACCGTAACCCCCTCCCCTCTCCCCTCCGCAAACCTTCTAGCTAGGAGCAGGGGACACCGTAACACCCCCCCTCCGAAAACCACCATGACTTTCAACTTGGCACTGCACCTTTGTCCAGGAATAATTTACGGCTTCTCTAAACAGCAGGAGCTAGCTGCCACCTTCGACTATTGACTCCACCAGGTTCTCCAGCTGGTTCTTCAAAGTCTTTGGCTAAGAGCAGGGGCAGAACCTTCACAGTTCAGTTCACGCAGATGGCGCTGCACCTTCGACAACTTCACGTACGGCTTCTCTAGATAACACGAGCTAGCTGCCGCACCTTCTTTTATTTGTCACGGTCAAAAATACATATACATCCGTTGCAATGATACAGCTGGGGAAGCAAAGCATATAAGCCAATCGTTATGAAGTATCAGAACCATATTGACCAAAGTCATGGCTACTCCAACAACATCCATAGAAGAAATAAACAATACTATTAAATCTGCTTGAAAATGGGAATGCAGAAATAAGATCTAAAACTGCTCCACGAAAATCAGCACCTAATTCAGATTATCAGAACACCTTCCTTCCCACGATAATAGCCATACTATCCAAAGCAAACACTAGATCACACATAGAATCCGCAGCATTATGAAACTACTAAGTTCTGTTTACTGGTTCAAGAGCCTCAATAGTGACCACGCTATTTCCTCTGATCACCATTCCAATATCATTTTTCTCATTTCCGTTCACTTCCACTATGTTGTCAACCACTAGATTCATAAACTGGTCAAAACCATGAAGCTTTCCAACAACCATCCCATTTGTATTCAACTTGATTCTTGAGATCCGTTGGCTGGCCTGATCTGCTCATGTGGAAGGGTCTACGAGCGGGCAAGAGCATGCGCGGGAGCTGCCACACCTTCAACTATCGATTTTTTCGGTTCTCCAGCTGGTTCGTCATCATTCTTTGGCTAGGAGCATGGGTCACCTTAACACCCCCTTACGTTGCCTACCTCCCCTCCGAAAGACTTCAAAATAGGTGGAGCAGGGGACACCGAGAAGTTAGGAACCGATTGATTCAGAAGATTGTATTGGATAAATATCCTGATTTATTGGGTTAGGCTGTTAGCTACCTAATCAAAGATTGAATTTTAGAAACAAGTTACTCTCCAGATTTAACGGGTTAGCTACGTAGAGAAAGATTGGATTTTATCATCTCCAAAACAATTGAAGAAATGTATGAATAAATTTCTGTTAATATCCATTCCGGTTCATTCTCACGTATTTTCCATCCTATTGAAACTCTACTCTGCTCTATTTATACAAATAAAAAAAAAACATTATCTTCCATTTGGTGGTATTGCAAATTGTGTGAAGTGTGCATGCATTCGGTGGTATTGTCATCTGTGCAAAGTGAGTTCAAATCGATTTTCCATTCACAGTCGGTTGTTAAATCTAGGTATGTTGTGATTGATATTTGTTTGGAGTTGCTTCTCTAGTTGCCATCACTCTGCTTGCTCCCTTTTTTTTTCCTTTTTTTTTTTCAACAGAATGATTGAAATTTGCCTCACCTCAATGTAAGCAATGGGCATTCATGAATGAGTGACATAAAAGTGTCTGTGCACATAAGTTCTTTTAGAAAAACCTCGTCCATAATATTTATATCACATTACAGTTCAATATTACATGGGGCTTAGTTCACGTAGTTTTTCACCTGACTTCCAGAACAACCATCTCATCTATTATTCAACATCTAACTATCTCTACAGATTGTATATAAGTTACAACAATTATTTAGCCTTTTAATAAAGAATGATCTTACACACTTCATGTTAACTGTGTGATAATAGACTGTTGTGGCATCCTTATTTGACTCGATTCTCAATGGAAATCCTTAAATAATATCACATTATTAGTCTTAGCCGATGCAAATTACCATATCAGAAGATGTTTTCGGCTTCTCTTCTTTAAGTCCTATTTTTTTCGTAATGTTTGCTCTCCAGGAAGAATATTTTTGGATGATTGGTTGCCTTGGGTATATACTTCCACTCATCTATATGAGTGAGCTCTATGACCAGATTGTATGCTTATACTTATGTAAATGGTTATAATATCTTAACTTCTTTGTGTTGATTATCATTTGGGATATTGAGTTGGGTAGTTTAGAAGTTTACCAATGGAGGTTGTTCAAAGTTCAGCCCTAACTTGTTTTGGTTGTTCCATCAGCATAATTCTTGATAAACCTGGAAGCTCTAAAGATTGCTTCTCTTAACTTACTTCATTCTATACTTTTCAGCATATAACAAACATGTCTAAGAGAAATCAAAACCATGTTGTTGCGGCTACACAAATGCAAGATAGTCAGACATCGAGATTAATTTGGACAGAGAAAATGCTAGAGGATTATGTAGACATATGTGTTAGTGAGATTTATGCTGGTAATCGTCCAGGAACCCATTTTAATAAGATAGGGTGGAAAAATGTGGTTAATAAGTTTAGCGAGAAAAGTGGTAAAGAATTTTGCTATAAACAACTAAAGAATAAGTGGGATAGTTTAAAAAAGGATTGGAACATTTGGACGAAATTGGTAGGAAAGGAAACTGGCCTTGGATGGGATTCGGTGAAGAAGACAATTGACGCTACAGATGAGTGGTGGGAAAAAAAGTTACAGGTACTATGTTTTCACCTATTTATTTTCTTCTTTATAATCAGCTAATATTTATCATTACTAATTGCCTTGCACCCATATATAGGAAATTCCAGAAGCGGCTAAGTTTCGGAATGCAGGTTTGGCTCATATTTCCAAGTTGGATATAATGTTTAGGGGTATAACTGCCACTGGTGAGGGAGCTTGGGCCCCATCCTTTGGATTGGGTTTTGAAGAATCAGTAAGATTTGATCAGGATAACAATGTGATGTTAGAGGTAGAAGAGATTGATGACTCGGATGATGAACTTGGTGATATTCATGCAGATTTAGACACTCAGACGAAAGAATCCAAACGGGTTACACTTGCAATCCAAGATAGAAAAAGGAAAAAAAGAATTCAAATATTTGATCAACATTTCACACGTCTTTGTGATGTTCTTGAAAAGCGGGTTACAACATCATCCTCCAATAAACTTGGCCGTAGCATTGATGAGGTTATGGCTGTCGTACGAGAGTTAGCTGAGATAGAAAATGACTATGAGTTTTTTAGGGATGCAAGTGAGGTACTCCTTACAAAATCACATAGAGAAATGTTTATTGCCCTAAAGGACCCAACATTTCAGATTGATTTTATTAAACGAATGAAAAATAAATAAATCACTAATAACACCCATGATCTTATTTTGGGGATTCGTTATTATTTTCCTTTCTAAATGCTTTGTAATGAACTATTGAGTTGGTTGTTGCAAATAAATTTGTTTTATTATATATTTTGGATGAATTTTTGCAGCATTTTAATTTTTTTTATATTGATGCTTGTTCTTAAGCATTGCGTTTTTATTATTTATTTATTTTTTTCATATTTTTGTGAATTTAACAGACATGGAGAATAATGGTTACGACACTGAAGAATATACAAGCGATGTTGATAATGGTGAAGAAGAAGAAAAGGAGGATGATATTGACTTTATGATAGTATTACAATTAATGATGGCTTCTAAATATTACACAACATATATGTTCAAGGAACCTTGTAGGACCTCTCCGCATATAGGTCATAAGTTTGTTATGGAGATTCTAAATGGTCATCATGATAGATGTCATCAACAATTTAGGATGGAAAAAGATGTATTTCATACTTTATGCAAAGAGTTGAATGGAAAATATAATTTAACTAGTACTAGAAACATAACTATCGAAGAAATGGTTGGAATTTTCTTGATTACATTAGGTCATGGGTTCGGGAATAGAATGGCACAAGAAAGATTTCAACATTCGGGAGAGACTATTAGTAGGCATTTTAATAGTGTATTAATGGCTGTTTCAAGAATGGCGGTTGATATTATCAACCCCACTGATAGAGAATTTAAGGATGTTCCAAAAAAAATTCGTGAAGATGAGCGATATTGGCCATACTTTAAAGATTGTATTGGAGCTATTGATGGAACCCATGTGCCAGTTACTATATCTCCAACAAAACAGATTCCATTTATTGGTAGAAAATGCATACATACTCAGAATGTCATGGCAGTTTGTGATTTTCATATGCGTTTCACTTTTGTTTGGGCTGGGTGGGAAGGTACTGCACATGACACATGAATTTTTATGGAAGCTATTCGGAAAGAGGAATTGCACTTTCCACATCCACCTAGAGGTTTGAATTTAATAAGAATGACATTAATGAACTTTAATAAGATAATAAATGATTTTTATATTACTTTTGATTTATTATCCTAAATTGTATGCAAGTAAATATTACTTGGTAGATGCTGGATATCCTCATATGAACGGATACATGGGGTCATACAGAAGGGAACGATATCATCTACCAGATTTTCGTCGTGGTCCTCGACCAATGGGTATGCGTGAAATATTTAATCATGCACATTCGTCCCTCAGATGCACTATTGAGAGAACATTTGGAGTTTGAAAAAATAGATGGAAGATATTAAATCATATGCCAAATTTTCCTTATCATAAGCAAGTTAAAATTGTTGTGGCGTCTATGGCTATTCATAATTTTATTAGAACTCATGCATTAAAGGATATTGAGTTCAAGTCATACGATGATGACGATGATTATCTACCTCCTGGAAGCATGGAGGACGAAGAAGCAGAAGATTACTTGAGCATGCAACAATCAGAGATATCTAGTGAAAATGTTATTAATATTGAGCGTGATTAATAGAAAATTAATTAGCAAAATTGAAATTAATTAAGTCCTAACTAACCTTTAATCAATCTAATGTCTAATGGAACTAAGAGATTAACAAAACTAAGCTAAGAACTAAGCAAGATTAGAAAATAATTGATGCAATACGAGTTGAAAATTGAAAAGCTCCAAAATAAAGATTATCGGGTTCATCCATGTATTCAAGTCACAAAATTCTCAAAATCAATTCATAATAATTGTAATACCTATCAAATGGAAGTTTAAAAGAGTAAGAAAAACTACTAACATCAAAGTTAAATAAGTAGGAAATAGAATATCCAAAACCAAATGGTTCTAAGCCAAAGATCTAAAAAATACACCATAAAATTCAAACTAAAATTAAATAGAAAGTTAAGGAATGGAAAGAGAAAGCAAGATGGCTGGAGATGGAGGCAGTAGGCAGTGGAGGAAGGTTGAACAGTGGTAGTTTAGACCACTCGAGGAGCTCTTTGTTGAACCCAAGGTTTCAAGTTTCATGTGAATATAAATTTACACATGGATCTTGATGATAACAAATGAATTCAAAGAATAAAGGAGTTTCAAGCTCAAATTGTCCACACAATGGAGTTAAGGACATCAAAGAACCAAGCATGAGCAAGAAGGAAATAAGTTCACATTAAAATCATAGAGTAATGTTATAAATCTCTTAAAATTTGAAATTAGGATTAAGGCTAAAAAATTAATATTTTATCATAAAGTATTAAAATACATTTTCCACATGTGCATGAATATTTTGAAAATTAAATTTGAATTTTTTGAAAGATAATTGATTGTCATCTTTCACATGTGCATGACATGATTAAAGGTTTGAATTTTGAAAATATTAAAGATGATTGATTGTCATCTTTCACATGTGCATGTTTTATTTGAATTTTTTTAAAAATGATTGATACTTTTCTTGACTTATGCAATAGGAAGATGTCTTTGTTTGAAAAATTTAAAAAGTAAAGTGTGCTCCTTTTGTCATATGCAAAAAGTAAAAGATTAGATTTGAAATTTTTTGAAAAGTAAAGTGTGCTCTTTTTGTATATTGCAAAAAGTAAAATATTAGGTTTGATTTTTTTGAAAAGCAAAGTGTGCTCCTTTTGTCATATGCAAAAAGTAAAAAGATTAGGTTTGAATTTTTGAAAAGTGAATGATGATGTCTTTGACATGTGAATCTTTTTAAATTTGAATATGAAGTCTCATATGCCTATAAATAGATCATTTGAGAGCTTCACATTCACAACACCAAGAGCATACAATATTCATTCAAAGCTTTCATTCTCTCTTCTCTAAGCATTGAGCCTTAACCCTTGTTCATTTTGAGAGATATAGTTTGTGCTGTATTGTTCTTATTTCACTCATTGAGGAGTGTTTTCTGATATCCTACCCACTATCAATTCTTGTATCAGTAAAAGGGTGTGTACAACCCTTGTGCGTGTAGAAAGTGTTCTACACAGGGAATCGTTGAATCACCACGTGTAAGGTGATTGCAAGTGTAGAGGGTGTTCTACACGGATCCTTTGTAGCGGTGTTGTTCAAAGGTGTAATAGGTTTCTATCTCCACCTGAAGGAGATTGAATAGTGAATTCGGGGATCCTCAAGGGGTAGCTTGAGGCGAGGACGTAGGCAGTGGGGCCGAACCTCGTTAACATACTGAGTTTGCTTCTCTTACCCTTACTCTTTATATCTATTGTTATTTTATATTTTGTTTATATTTTATATTGTATATTTGATTTATAATTGTTATTTTTTTAAATATAACTCAATTCACCCCCCTCTTGTGTTAGTCATCTGGGCAACACTCTTCAACGGCTCTGTTTTGTTTTTGGACCAAAAATCCTGCTACACCCCCCTGGTGAGTGTGTCTCTCTCAAAAACCCAAAGAAAAAACCCTCTGCTGCGTTCCCACAGAACCAAAACTCTACATTTTTTCCATGTGGCAAAAACTCTATTGTGTACATTTTGAGAGGAACTCCAAAACCAGTTGCATGCGTGAGTGCGTGTGTTTTTCTTTTCTTTTCTTTTCCTCATTTTTCGTGCGTTTCTCGGCCTATATAAAAAAGTAGAAACCAAAAAAATTAAAAGGAAGAATATAATATCAAAGATGTATTATGTATGTGAAGAAATATTGCTCAATTAAATCACAAATTATAAAATAAAGCATAAGCCATGCTATCAATAAATTTAAATCACAACTTAGATTTATGCCTCTTAATCATTTTTCATCTAAAACCAATAATAATCTTATGGAATAATTAAAATATATTTATTCTAGATGTATAAAATATGCAATAATTCAGCCTAATCAGAATACTTTTAAGAAAGAAGTATCATAATGTTGCTCTCTTTTATATATAACTATGAGTGATTAAATATTTAGGGATCCTCTATTCTCTTTTATATAGTCTCAATTGGAGTGAGTTGAATTCATGATTTAATTCATTGGTATTATTACTTGCCTTGACACTTTTTTGATTGATTGTGGAGTTGATTTTAGTTAATAATTATGGCACTACAAAAGAGAAAGTTAATATTGTGAAAAGAAACCAGTTTTGTTCTTGATTGTCTAGGTTCTGGATAATGTTTTACGTCTTTTGTAGTTCACATTGGGTTTATATGTTTCATACTTTCTCTCATTCTCATGACAGACCTCTATTTTTCTTTAAGAAGAGAAATTAAAGGATAAATCAAGGTACGAGCACCTTAATGAGCCTTAACACCCATATCTCAACTGCAAAACATATAAATCCTTTGTTTTTTATGCTTGCAACACCCTCCATAAAAATAGTATTAATAGAAACATATAATTTATATAATCCCGGTGGATGTTTTTAATGCCTTGCTGCTAGTGCTATTTAAATTAAAATTTAAACCAGATTTAAACTTAATTTAAACTAGTGAAAAGCGTTGGATGTTTACATCAAAATTAAGCTCAACCCCATGCCAAAGCACCTCATTAAAATCCTATCAAACGTAAAATTATACCAAGAAACAAACCATTTCTACGATAAGGGGAGGACAACGGTGAGTGGTGATGGCTGCGTTAGAAATACATGGTAGGATGACACCCTGGTAACGTTGGTATGCTATGGTGGCAATTGGTGGTGGAAGCAATAGGCATGGGAAAAATAATTCCTTTCGTCTGGTAGCAAAGGGAAGGGGAAAACAATTCATTTCGTAGGGTTTTAATTTTAGGTAGAATTCCCATGTGATCCTTATAGTTTTAACTTATGTAATACTGAGATGGCATGTTCTCATTGGACATTGTTAAAAGGCTGAAACTAGCCTGATCGTTCCAAAGCGATTCTGTCTAAACTATTATAGCAATCACATCATCAAATTATCAAAAAGTCAAAAGCGTATGCGTTCAGTTAAGATTCGATAGTTAAGATTGTATTGTTTCATTTTTATTTTTCATTCACTCAAATATGTTAAAATTGAAAAATATGCTACTTGACAATAGATGATAATTATGTAGTTAAATGAAAAGATCCTCTATACAATTATCCCTCCCTTTTATCCCCAAGCTTTCTCCAAAGCCAAAAATCCCATCCCTACCCACTTTTTGTTGTAAAATCTTCCATTTAAGGACTTCTTTCTCCATTCTCTCCACTCTACATCCCTTGTCTGCCCTCTACCTCACTTTCTCCATTTTCTTCTTTCTTTTCTCTAGGTTTTTTTGATATTATTTGTTATCAATATTGCTCATACACATCACTGTAGCATACCCTCCCCTACCAATTCACAATACAACATCAAGTGCTCCTTATTTTTGTTGGTGCTTGAAAACCATCTCCTGTTTCATTCAGTGAGTATCAAGTTTTTTTCATCCATTTGAAAAGTAAATCAATATCTTACCCTCAAGCCCAATAAAGGTCGATTCAAGTTTCTCCTTTGTTGGGAAATAACAAAATTCATGCTCTCCTATTTGAAAATATGGAGGATTTTAAGTATAAACATTTATCTACTATTGTAGTGCAATTAGAAGAAATATATGATACCATTTTAATGTAATATCCTATTGTGTAAATCGTTTCAAACTTAGTAGTCATCTTTATGTTGGTCTCTTTCGATTCAATTACAAAGACAATAAACTATGAGACTAGACTAATTGTTCAGTATCATTTTCGGATTTATTTTTCTTATATACTTTGTATATTTCACCTTACATTTCTCTTTTTAGTTTTACTAATGGAAGTTTGCAAACTATTTATGTAATAACCAGCCCAAACATAGAGGAAAACCTAGCCCAGGTGTGAAGCACACTGTTTAGTTCTTTTGTAATGGATTAGGCTGTTCATTTCATTTCCTCTCCCCTATGCCGACACCCCCTTCCCCTTTCCATTTCCGTTACACCCCTACCCCATTACCGTTACTTTCATGTTGTACTTTACCCTTTCTGATCCCCAAATTCTTTGTGCACCGTTTCTTCTATTTGCTCTCTCTCTTTCTCTCTCTCTCTCTCTCTCAATTGGGTTTTGTGCTACATGCCTTCGCCTCCTTCTACTTCTCAGGTTCTGTTGAACAATGGTAAGCTTTTCTCTCTTAAGCTTTATGGTCACTCTCTCTATCAATACCCTTCTCACTGTTACTCTCTCTATGTTTGTGTACAAAATTATAATCGGCAGCCCCTCTTCGTCCACCAATCCACATCGCCATTGTATTCCTCTCTCGCTGACACCAACAAATTTTCAGTTGCCTCTGTTCATGCATGTTTGGGCCAATCAATTTTGTTCTCTATTATCGTCAACACTAATCCATTGGTTTCCCTACAATAGACGCTCTCTCTCTCTCTCTCTCTCTCTCTCTCTCTCTCTCTCTCTCTCTCTCTCTCTCTCTCTCTCTCTCTCTGCTTTGTGTTACGATTGACAGAGGCCACCTGTGTGATGCCCCTAGATTTTCGCTTGGGATTGAACGGACATCTGAAGCGTCGGGTCATGCAACACAAGGTTACCTGCCCCCGTTCATGAATATAAGATGCAATGTTCTAAATGCATCTAGCATTATGCAATATTCGTAGCGGATAATTTTTTTTTTTAGCAATACTATGCACCAAACTAAAAATATCCCAAATACTTGAAACATATTTCATACATAAAGGCATACTAAATAGCCATGATCACCACACTAGTCCAAAATGGTTGTGATCAAAAGAGTACTTGAGATACAACTCCAAAAGTACAAGTAGTAACCTAAGTTAAATACTATGTCATCATCAACATCGCACCGTGGCCTAGTCGACCGTGTTCAGTTGGTCAGATTCCAATTCTCCTTCGGGTTCTGTAACAAGATCTACCATTCGGGGGGAATAGTAGTTGGGACTACCACGGTGAGATTTGATTACAAATCTCAGCAAGTTAACATAAAACCTCCACACAGGTTAAAGATGCATGCATGGCAGTAAAAGCATGAATGCATAATTAAAGTCGTAAGTAAGCATAGCATAACTTGACATATAACATGACATAACTGACATAACTTGAATTTAAATGTGAACTGAACTTGACATGAACTTGAGTTTAAAACATATCATGGACTAGCAACATAACATGAACATGAAACTTGAAGCATAACATGAACTTGAAATATAACATGAACGTAAACATACATAACATAAATATGAACTCAAAGTTAACATAAACCTGAGCATAACATGACATAAACGTGAACTTGAGACATAATGTGAACGTGAACATAACATAACATGAACGTGAACTTGAAAATAACATGTACGTGAACATAACATGACAAAAACGTGAACTTGAAACATAACATGAACATGAACATAACATAATATGAACGTGAGCTTAAACATGTCATAAACGTGAACATAACATAATGTGAACATGAACTTGGAACTTAACGTGAACATGAACATAACATGTACGTGAGCATAACATAACATAACATGAACTTGATCTAAAACTTGACTTAACATGCACTTGATCTTAAACTTGACTTAACATAAACTTGGAATCTTGCTTCTTTACTTAACATAAACTTGGACTTAAATTCTGACAATCAAAATGATTTCGCTAGTCGTTTCATTAGAAATAGTGAACAATCAGAATGATTCCATCACGAGTATTTTAAAAACACATACCATAGCAATCAGAATGATTACACCAGGAGTACCTCATATTACTCTAACAATCAGAATGATTCCATCAAGAGTATCTTAAAAACACGTACCCTAATAATCAGAATGATTACACTAGGAGTACCACATATTATTCTGACAATCAGAATGATTTCATCAAGAGTATCTTAAAAACACGTACCCTAGCAATCAGAATGATTACACCAGGAGTACCTCATATTACTCTGACAATTAGAATGATTCCATCAAGAGTATCTTAAAAACACGACCCTAGCAATCAGAATGATTACACCAGGAGTACGCTGGACATAGCTGACTTAAACGTAACTTGAAAGACATGACTTACTTGAGATGGAAACACTTCGTAACATGACCGAACATGTAACAGATGGCATACTTGATGTGACATACTTGCAATAGTGCATATCATATGATATGACATACATGTAACATATGGCATACTTAACTTGGCATACTTATAACATACAACATTGCATGATAGAAAAGATTATATAACAGATAAATATTCATGAAAGAATAAATCATGCGTAACAGATAAACATGTAATGACATGGCGTATATGATAACATACATACATAAATTGTAGTTCTCTTACTCATCATACATACACAGTAAACTGATAGTAAGTTAAACGCTAACTTACCTCGATCATCGCGTTCTATAAGAATAAAGCGCGAAACATGAGGAACTGTAAAAGGTCATTCTAAAAGTTAGAAATTTAATTACTAACAATTAGAAACATGAAAATAAGCTAATTTAGAGTAAAATTATCATTTTACCTTCTACATGTGGGAAAACAAATATTTTACCCCTAACTTAAGGATTTTACATCCTAAATCCAAAAATTTCTAAAATTTACATTGCTCATGTAAATTTTGTCCTAAACTCAAATATCAACTTAGAAAAATTTACAACAAAACACAACTATAAAAAACACACTATGGCCGAAACATCCATAGGCCATTTTTCTTAATTTTTGTTGCAATTCCTTCCAACTTCAAAACTCATGCTTAAACCAAAATTTTGCAACAAACATATTCCAATCCTAAGTTTAAAACCATACTTAAAACATCCATTTAGAAAGAGCTAATAATCAACACCAAACGTTTTTGTAAAAAGATCCAAGCACTTGAATTACAAGCTTTAACCTTAAATCAAAACATTTTCAAGAATTCAAAAAATCAAATCTTACTTCTAACATATTCATAACATCATCCTAACATCAACCATGCTTTAAATCATCAAACTAAAGTCACCAAAATCACAAAATAACACTTGGAGTTTTTGGTTTTACACTTAGTCCAAAAACAGAAACTTTTTCCTCAACTAGTTTTGATAAATCTCTTGATCAATGGCTTAAGAATGTGAGATCTTCAAAATAAAGCATCACATGGTTTAATGATGTGTCTTAAATAGGATCCAACCATCAAACTTAAAATCACATGGCTAAAAATCAATAAACATGGATCTAATCCAAAAGCATCAAATCTTAGGTCTAACTGAAATCCTCTTGCATAGAAAAATCATGTCTTTGAAACTAATACTAAATATCTCCAAAATAACATCCTAACATGAAAATAAGAAACTTATAATCATCATATAAAAATATCAAAACCTTTAGAGTAAGATCAAATCTCGAAATATTCAAACTTTCTCCAAATAAAAACTGTTTTGCCACTTCCAATTTTCAAGTTTCTAGATCTAAGAAAGTCTATCATCAAAAGCTTTAGTCATGCAACAAAATCTCAATGAAAACTCTTAAAAACATGCTAAGAACACTCAATAAAATTTTTAGACCAAGATATGTCCATTAACTTGGTCAAAAACTCCAAAACATAACATACTCTCCAGATTCACGCCCATAATGACCTTTCCATGGTTAAAAACACTTTTGACCAACCAAATGACCATGGAATGATACGAAAAATACATCTACGGAAACTAGACTCAAAGATGAACAACTTTTATGAAGGAGTCATCATGTGAAAATACTTACAAAGGGTCTAAAATCTTCACGTAAAAACACACAGAAAACTACCCGAGAGAGCTCTGTTGGGTTTCTCTCTAAGAACAGGGTGAAGAAATGATTAAAGTGAAGTAAGTGTATCTTGCATGACTCAAGACTTCTGTAGGGGGAATATATGGATCTTAATGATCATTGAGTGGAGGTAAACATGTGACATAAAGTGGAGGATAGTAGGGGGCAAAGGACAACCTACAAAAGCTATGAGGCATGGGGCTTAATGGGGTGGGTTCCTCCATACTATTGAGTGCAGCTTGAGGCAATGAATGGTCTGCCAAGTGGGAGAGGAAACTTCTCCAAGAAGTCTTGCCAAGGTGGCCAAATTCATGGGCCTTAGTGGGCCTCAACCAAGTGGGCTTCAATTTGGGGTTTAAAGGGGGGTTTGGTTAGGGTTTGAGATGCTATCAAGCCCAAATCCAATTTTTCTTGGCCCAATCAAATTTCCAAGATTTAAAATGTTGGTTAAAGATGTCATAATAAGAATTTGAGAAATTAATAGCATGTGGAAGTGATTTAATCAAGTGATTAAACACAATGCTAGAAATTGGATCAAAAGGGTTTGAAGGCCAACTTTAGGGTTTGGGGAAACCGTTTAGGGTTTCGGTTTCAACCAAGTTTTTGGGATTTCAAATGGATTCCAACCATTTAGGGTTTCACTAGGGTTGAAACCCACTTTAATTTGTCTCAATTTGGTTGATCAGATAAAAAAGATTTTGTTTAGATGGCGTGATCTCACACCTTGATTTCCTTCACAATTCCATCTAATGGTTTCTCTTTGTGCCAAGTATCTAATACTATTCATTATGTGTGGTTAAGATCTTGCCAAGTGTCCAAATAAAACTTCTCTAACCTAATTTGGACATTTCACACTGTGATTTTGAAAACACTGCACTTAGTACGCTTATCGAGGTTACTTTTCACTCCGAAAAAGTGCATAATAAACTTAGTACTGAAAATTTCTAAATATTCATATTAACCTACAGTAAAAACCATTTACCAAAGCTCAACCCCGAAGTGCCCCTATAAATAAATTCACAGTTTCGAACAGTCGTTTCGTCCGAAATTATAAAAATGGGTTATTGGGCCATAAAATCCTAAATATTTTATTGAGTCTAGTGGCGTAAACTATAATGTATTCTGATACTTCTAACTATCTCAAATAATTAAAATCGCATTTTTAGCACCATAGTGAGTGAAACACTAACTATGTTGAAAGGCTAAAACCTATGCGATTAGTCGATTCGTGAAAACTTATTGAGTTTTCATGAGGTTCCTAAAGTCTATAGAAATTCCACCATTGAAATTTTAGCAGGCTGTTACAACCTGAGTCAATGTGCACCTCTTACTGCCAAGTTATACCTCGGTTTCTCTCTATCATTCGTCCAATTTTAGTCCCCGCTGCAATATGTAATCCCACTGTATGAATTCAGTTTTTGACATCATTTCTCTGTATCATAGGACATATCCAATGCCACTAAACAGCGTCATATTGCTTTCTAATTCAACAGGCCACTGCACGAAATTAGGTATGTATGGTTATGTTCATTGAAAAAGTAGATAGTCTTTATTTGTATAGTAGAACCTGAAGGTGTGATGTAGTTTGTTGTTTGGATGGTCTCATGACTTTAATGATCTGGATGTAGGAAGGGATGAACTTAAATTGTAGGATAGTGTTTGTTTATCATGATAGGAATAACTAATAAGTTTATGAATAATACGGTGTTAGTGGAAAATGGTGTACTCAATGAGAATAGGCAATTTCTTGTTGTGGAGTAATGAATTTAGACTGTTGTGAGCAGGGCCATTTTAAAACTGAGGCATTATGATGGTTTTTATGTATGATGAACTATAGCTTAGATTATGGAACTTTGTTAGTTAGCTTGGTTCTGTACTTGAGTAAGTCATTAATAGGTTAGCTTATGTTTTCCTGATTTAGGTTGTGACACTGCTAAAATTTAGAATGTTGTGAGCAGGGCCATTTTAAAACTGAGGCATTATGATGGTTTTTATGTGTGTTGAACTATAGCTTGGATTATGGAATTTTGTTAGTTAGCTTGGTTATGTACTTAAGTAAGTCATTAACAGGTTAGCATATGCTTTCCTGATTTAGGTTGTGATACTACTAAAGTTCAGGTCTAAGGCTTAGATAATATACTGTAAGAATCAGGTAAGCGGTGCTCCTATACTAGACTTTGCCTAAAAATAGATTGAGATTGATTTTATGAAAACTTGCATGTTTTGTTATGAAAACAACCTCAGTCTCTTTTTTGCACTATTTATTTGTATATGAACAAGAAAATAAAATATTTCTGTCATAATTGATGTAGGCATGAGTATTTTTGGGACTTTGTTCTCCATTATTTAAAAGAATGAACATGAAATCTGAAATCTTGTATATGGTTATATGATATTTAGCTGTTCAACACCTTGCTTTGATAGGATATGTTGCATTTGAAAATTCTCCAGCATGCCATTCTATTTTCGCTTTCGTCCTATCCTTATCATGGGTGTAAAACTGCGGTCCCTATCATTGCTTTGGTACCAACACCTTTGTTCCTAAGTGTACCTACTTTGAAAATAAAATAATTTTCTGCGTGGTCTTTACTATGTGAACACTCAGTGCACCGAGAATATAAGAGGAATATTTCACTTCTGTTTTTGCTTGGTTTAGTCACCAGGGATAGCACAACCTTACCACAGGATTAAACATGGAATCTGTTCTCTTATGATGCTGCTGCATATGCTAAAGGACTTTTGGTATATCCTATAATTAAATGTTTCTTAACTGTCGTTATGATATTTTGATAATTTGTTTTGTTCTGCATTTGAATTGGCTTATATTTACACATTAGTATATATTCACTGCTTACTAAATTGTTGATAACTCATCCAATACTTTTAATATTTTTTAGATGATTATGATAGTTCAGCAAGGAATCAAGCATATGAAGTAAGGCAATATTAGTTGTGCATGGTGGAATGAGTACCAAATGGTACAAGAGTTTATGAAGGGTCTTACTTGAAAGTTTTGTCACTTTCTTTGAATGGTATTTTGGAATCTTGATGGCTTTGTTGAGACTTTAATTATGGAGTTCTTTATCATTACATGTTGGAAGAGTTCGTTTTATTTGTGAATGTATACTTTTGATTGAAGGAGTTTTATGAGTTATAGAGTTTTTCTCTGGTGTTATTTGGAGTCTATAACTATATTTGTTGGAACTTATTTTAGTGACAGAAACTAACTCTCTAAGTAGATAATACAATTTATATAACAAGAAGATCAATTTCTTAATTAAGATGACTTTTTAACCTTAGATGCGACCATGATTTTTCCCCCCTCAAAAGATATCTTTTTAATTTGAAGTTGTAATGAATCCCTCAAATACCTAAAGATACATGTCCCCGTCGCCACACAGCACAAATTAAAATTGCATCTTCCATGCATGGGTATATATAGTACTCAACAACCCTCATTACTGATTAGGTCCTACATGACTCCGACCCATCAATATTAAAACTAGCGACATGCACGTACCGTCACAACATGCAGCGCCGACAGGTCGACAGCAGCTGCATGCATGCAAAGTGACGAGAACATGAGCTGCTTCAACAGTGTGCATTAAACTCAAGAAAATGCTTAGGCGACAGCTGGTAGCTCCCGCTGGGTTATCGCTGGGCTCTTTTTTTTTTTTTTTAATGTCTTTTTATGTTTTTGTTTAATAATTAAATAAGTATTTTTTCTTAATATTATAATTTTTAAAAAAATATATTTAATAGTGTTAAAAATATACATATAAAAAAAGTTAAAATAAAAACGCACGCTACAATTACTAGAGCTATAAGCAATAGCCGTAGTGCTGCCCTAAAATCAATATATGTAAAGGAGATTTTTTATCATTCTTTAAAGAGTAATTTTATATATAATTATGAAGTGTGTAACTTTCGCATTATTATTTTGAAAAAGAGTGAGATTTATTATTAAAAAAATAATATATTTTTTTTTATGTAGATTCTATATTTTATTCATTTTTTAAAAATGATTATATAATTCATAATTATAAATAGCTTTCTATTATTTAAATGAAGTTAGCATGATTACCACGATATTGTGAATTAAATATATTATCATTTTTGGTAATCGTGCTAGCACGATATTATGATACTCTCATATGATAAGATTGAAGGTAG
Source organism: Carya cathayensis (assembly GCA_011037825.1). Classification (NCBI taxonomy): domain Eukaryota; kingdom Viridiplantae; phylum Streptophyta; class Magnoliopsida; order Fagales; family Juglandaceae; genus Carya; species Carya cathayensis. Next base: position 17,424 of record QGSO01001015.1, read on the forward strand.
GTATGTATGAGATCCCACATTATTTGGGAATAAGAAGTTTTTACTCTTTACAAGGTTTCAATGAGATTCCAATTGTATCATTGACTAATCATTTTGGAGTATAGGTCATGCTGTTTGGATCTTCTATTTGGACGTTACAAATGGTATCAGAGCCTATCCCAACAAAAAATGTGGGACTTAAGCCATGCCACTTACAACAAATAGATCCGACGAGAACGTCGTACCAAAACAGTTCTACATTTCCATTAGGTGTCTTAAACTATTTCTAAAATTTAAGAAATCAAAGTAACTTTTTTGGCAAAATAAACTATTCATCCGCTTCTCTATTTTAAGGTATAGATTTAGTATATAAATAATATTTTTTTATATTTGGAGAGTTATTATTTATTTTCTAAATTAATTAATTTATATATTTTATAGGAAATAGTAAAAATAATAATTAACAAATTAAAATAATTATTTTAATAAAATAGATAAAAGATACGAAATAAGATGTAGTAGGTTTTTTAAAAATAATAAAATTTAGAAAAAAAATTATAGAAAGTGTCATTTTTAATTAAAATTTAAGAAAAATTATAATAAACCGGACGTGAGTGCTCTACTCGTTTATTCAGAACCAACTCCGTTTCTTGATTTGATTTCTACGTTTGTTGAGACACGTTTTGCAATATTAATTACGAAAACTAATGAATAGTTGAGGATATGCATGCATGCATATAATATCAGATAGACCTCAATCACATGGACTTAAAAGACACAATAGCCACATTCTTCCTTCTTATCGATGGGCTCGGAACGTTGCTAAACTGAAGCTAGACATGATTTGTGTCCACTACCTACATACGTACTCTTAACATATAAAACAAATAATAGAGTTATCTATTCTCATTATTTTAACATTTTGAAATAAGTGATGATTTCATAAAGTATCATATTTGATATTCTGAGTTCGATTACTAACTTTACAATCTACCTCATTTAATTAAATATTTTATGTATTAAGTCACTCATTGAAAGAGAGTCTAGTTGGCCTTCTTTTTATTAATTAAAATTTTTAAAATAAGTAATGATTTTATACATACATACATACATACGTGTTTATATATATTATATTCTGCACTACATACATATGCATAAATATATATATATATATATACACACATATGTTGGCTTAATTATATATATATATATATATATATATATATATATTTTTTTTTTTTTGTGCGTCCGATATATAGGAGTGTACAAAAAACCGACCAACTGGTCGTGACCGACACAGACCGACCATTGGAGGCTAGAACTGGTTGAAACCGCCAGGGAACAGGTCAGTGGGCGGTAGCATTTTAACAAAACCGACAGATGTTGGTTCGGTTGCGGTTTGAGGCTGGCTCAAACCGCTGAACCGGCCGACTCCATATACTCTTTTTTAAAAAAAAAAATTATACCTATCTAAAATGATACCGTTCTACTTACTATACTTTTTAAAAAATTTTTAAATAGAATGGTGTCGTTTTATGCTTGAAGTTGTGTTTTAAATATAGCTAAATGACGCCGTTTGGTATTAAACCACACAGAGTCATTTTATCTATGAAGTACAAAAAAATTAAGTAGAACGGCACCATTAGATTTAAAACCAAATGGCGTCGTTTGATTATTACATCGTCTTCTTTCTTGAATTCTTCTTTTCCATAATTCAATTTTTTTTTTCACATCCTCTCTCTCCTTTGTAACTCTTTCTTTCTACTCTTTAAGAAGAATCTCGCCTCTACACTAACCGAACGCTAACTGAGAACCGCCGTGCTCGAGATGGCCGGATTTCCTCCTCCCTACCGACAGGTTACGGTAGATTGTCTCTTTATTTTTTTCATACGTCGGTTGGCATCAATTTTACTCCAAAACCGCGCCAAAGACGTCGGTATTCACCCCTACCGATATATAGCCTTTTCTATTTTTTTCCTCTCTGCAATTTGTCGTATTATGACTTTGGAGTAGTGGCGCGAATTTATCTCTGATCTCGTAATTCAGTACGAACGTATCCTTTTTCAGAAAACCATTGAATATATGGTGCAATTCACATTGCACCATAGCTTCCAGGGGGACATGCATTCGAATTTTGTGGTCTTGCTTGGCTCGGTACTTTTGATCCCCTTTCGGCTTTTCACATGTACTATCTTAGATCGATCTTTTGTGGCTGAGATCCTTTGAAGCAATAATTTAGTAATTTACCCAAGTCAAGTAAATAAGCAAGCTAGCTAGGGGACATAAGCTGCTGATCTGAGGTGACAAGTCCGGGCCAGATCATCAGCAATTGTCTGGAGGATAGATTCTAAGCATTGAAGGTGCCAAATCCTAAAGACAGCAAGAATCTCGATTCCATGGAACTTGTAAAAATTATTGCCTTGATTGTGGGCCTTGTGTAGACGTTATTAATCTGTACCATATATGTGAATTATCACACATCTAGCTACTAATATATAGCTATTTAGGTGTCGGATATGCAAATCATAAATTTATGAATAGTTATATAATCATAAAGAAATTATATAACAATAATTACATAAACATATATAATTTCGTATAATTTATTAGATCTATTTTATAATAAAAAAAATTTTATAATATGATAAATTATATTAAATCACATCAACTTGTGAGAGTATTTTTATATAATCATATTATAACTAAAGTATTTCTTTAAAATTTATTGATTCCATGGTCCCTAACTGTGACGCCCCCAAATTCCGCTTGGGATTGAACGGACATTTGAAGCGTCGAGACATGCAACACAAGATTACCTGCCCCCGTTCATGACATATAAGATGCAATGTTCCTAACATGCATCTAGCATTATGCAATATTCGCAGCGGATAATTTTTTTCTTTAGCAATACTATGCACCAAACTAAAAATATCCCAAATACTTGAAACATATTTCATACATAAAGGCATACTAAAAAGCCGTGATCACCACACTAGTCTAAAATGGTTGTGATCAAAAGAATACTTGAGATACAACTCCAAAAGTGTAAGTATTAACCTAAGTTAAATACTATACCATCATCAACATCGCACCGTGGCCTAGTCGACCGTATTCAGTTGGTCAGATTCCAATTCTCCTTTGGGTCCTGTAACAAGATCTACCATTCGGGGGGAATGGTAGTTGGGACTACCACAGTGAGATTTGATTACAAATCTCAGTAAGTTAACATAAAACTTATACACAGGTTAAAAATGCATGCATGGCAGTAAAAGCATAAATGCATAATTATAGTCATACATAAACATAGTATAACTTGACATATAGCATGACTTAACCAGAACTTAAGCGTGAACTGAACTTGACTTAACATGGCATGAACTTAAGCTTAAAACATAACATGAACAATCAACATAACATGAACGTGAAACATAACATGGACATGAACATAACATAACATGAACGTGAGCTTGAACGTATCATAAACGTGAACATAACATGATGTGAACATGAACTTGGAACATAACATGAACATGAACATAACATGTACGTGAGCATAACATAACATGAACTTGATCTGAAACTTGACTTAACATAAACTTGGAATCTTATTTAATTGTCTTGATTAATAACGTGCATTAATACGTACTCCACAGTTGTTGTGGCCCCACGTATTCAAGTAACATAAAACATAATACGTACTCCACAGTTGTTGTGGCCCCACGTATTCTACATGTCACAATTGCTGTGTCTCATGTAGTGTATGCTCCACAGTTGTTGTGGCCCCATACTTCATGCTCCACAGTTGTTGTGGCCCCATGAATTCACATAACATAAAATATAATACGTACTCCACAGTTGTTGTGGCCCCACGTATTCTACATGTCACAATTGCTGTGTCTCATGTAGTGTATGCTCCACAGTTGTTGTGGCCCCATACTTCATGTAACATAAAATATAATACGTACTCCACAGTTGTTGTGGCCCCACGCATTATAAGTAACATAAATATAATACGTACTCCACAGTTGTTGTGGCCCCACGCATTATAAGTAACATAACATTAAATATAATACGTACTCCACAGTTGTTGTGGCCCCACGCATTATAAATAACATAAAATATAATACGTACTCCACAGTTGTTGTGGCCCCACGCATTATAAATAACATAAAATATAATACGTACTCCACAGTTGTTGTGGCCCCACGCATTATAAATAACATAAAATATAATACGTACTCCACAGTTGTTGTGGCCCCACGCATTATAAATAACATAACATAAATATAATACGTACTCCACAGTTGTTGTGGCCCCACGCATTATAAGTAACATAAATATAATACGTACTCCACAGTTGTTGTGGCCCCACGCATTATAAGTAACATAAAATATAATACGTACTCCACAGTTGTTGTGGCCCCACGCATTATAAATAACATAAAATATAATACGTACTCCACAGTTGTTGTGGCCCCACGCATTATAAATAACATAAATATAATACGTACTCCACAGTTGTTGTGGCCCCACGCATTATTATAACATAACATGTCTTATCTTTCTTAATGCATGTGATATTATTTAATATCATATACTTTTCTAACATGGCGTATACTTGTAAATGGCATAATATGATTTAATCATAAACATTTCATGGCATACATGTATCATATGGCATACTTAACATGGCATACTTATAACATACATCATTGTATGGCAGAAAAGATTATTTAACAGATAATTATTCATGAGAGATTAAATCATACGTAACAGATAAACATGTAATGACATAGCATGACATGGCATATACGATAACATACATACATAAATTGTAGTTCTCTTACCCATCACACATACACAATAAACTGATAGTAAGTTAGAGGCTAACTTACCTCGATCGTCGCGTTCTATGAGAATAGAGCGCGAGACACGAGGAACTGCACAACAGCTGGAAGAGGAACACTCGAGTCCTTAAGATTTTCACTTCTGAACTCAATTGCCATATTGTAAGCACTTGCAACACCACGGCCAACTTGAGGTTTCACTATACTCGGAAGAGATAAATTGACTTCAGAAAGCCTTTGCACTAAAACAAGTTCATTAAAATTATCAATAACAACCAAACAAACAACTCATTTCTCAATCCATATACTCTTAGCCATAGTCAACCACAAGATGACACCAGTCATCCCGGACTATAATCCATATCATCACTGCTTCGGGACACTGTCATACAGTTTCCCAACATTACACCATACGCTCCACACTTCTCTGCTACGCCATTCAACCCTTCGTGACACGCCATCCGATGTATCACGACTTAATACAGAGTACACTCACGTGAACTCTCTTCCATCCACACTACAATACCCATCACTGCGATACACGTCTCACGGTGCATCGCTACGCGACACGGAGTACGCGCTACGCGTACTTCCTTCGCTACAACTCTCATCAACACGATGCACATCACACGATGCATCGCCATACAACACGGAGTACACTACATGCGTACTCCCTTCCTTCTACGACACACATCACTACAGTGCACGTCGCGCGGCGCGTCGCTGCATTACACAGAATACGCTACACGCGTATTCTCTTCACACAACCCGCCGTATCACATCTACGGCATCCATCTCACGCCTATACTTCACAGCACAGTCCACAAAATACACAATCAAACGCAACACTTCACAACCACACTTCGCTTCACAACTACGCAACGAATTCCACAAATACAACTACACAATCCACAAACCAACCAACTATTTTAAACGTAAAATAACTAGAGATAGAAGGTTATACCATCGACGGGATAACCCGTGCGTCGCTCGTTGTTCGTCACGAACATGCGTCGGAGGAACGTACGTGGCGGCGTACGGTGGCTGTCCACCACATAAAGTGGTAGTTTGGGCTTGAGAAAGGCTAGGCGTGGTCTTGGAAGACTCATGATTTTACAGCTGTCGGTGAAGAACAAAATACGTAATTTACGGAAAAGATAAACTATACGCGTGATTCCAGATGAGGGTAAAGACAAGAGAGATGTGATTGCTGTCGGGAAATAATCCAAAACTGATAATTTTTGCGGGCTGTTACACTAACCCTCCATCCGCACATAGGGAACCAGATTTATAAAGGGAACATGATGTAGGTCATACTCGTTATCCCGTTATAAGTACCACTTCTAGCTAATTGGATTTTGCTAGAGTAGTCCGGCGTCAATTATTATCCGATGTTGGGATTGCACGAAACAGGATTCGCTCCCCTGGAAATGAAGATGATCAGGATCTATATCGACATTTTGACACTGATCTCTTAGTGATGATCTAATATTATTGCTCCCAAGGGTAGGCGGGTGTTCATTGAACATGTATTGACAGTACGTAGTAATACTTGTGACTAATAAATATTTATTAGTCAATACATGGAATAAATATTTATTTTTCATGGAATCATCCCTACAAGAAAAATAAATATTTGTGACTAATCTTTTACAATTAAAAAAATTATTTACGATAAAAACGGATTCATTTTAACTGAAAATAATCATTTCGCTAGAAATAATTACTCGCAAATAAGTAGTTTTCTTATAATGCATGTGCATATATGATGAAAAACAGAGATTTTGAATGTCGTTTCCATTTTCACAAAATACAATGATACATAGTACTTAACAATATTGCATTTTTAATTTTCTATCTTTTAATTTATTCATGTATAAACATGAAATTAGGGGCACGCAGTTTTCCATGGCTAGCTTTAGCTTGGCAACATTGTCCTATATATGTACGTCTAATTATTATAAAGTTGTAATTCTTTCCAAAATTAAGCAATCAAGCAACCAATTCTCGCAAATCTGATTATGCAATATCAAATTCTTGATGTGTAAATTGTATAGCTCATAGTTGTAAATATATACTTGAGAATTCCTTGGGACCGGTCCGATTGGTTTTGACCAAATAAAAGCCTGCCAATCACATAGTTACACGTATGACATCCACCACATTTATCCTAAACCAGAAAACATAAAAAAACCAAAGATCGCGACGACGGAGCTCGACCCCAAAAAAGAGATGCATCTGCTGTGTAAACTACCCTCATTTTAATGCTATTTATCTGGTTTCCGAACACATTTTAACTCTTTGCTAATTTTTAGTTTTTCCCATAATTCTTGTTTGCTCATAGATACATCACTCAAGGGAGTTGGATCCAGTGTTTTAAATACTGTACTGTACAGGCCGGTACGGCCAGTATATGCCGTACCGGCCACTGATCCGGTACAGGTATTTTACTTGTTTCATACTAGGCCAAATATCGGCCGTACTAGCTGATATTTCGACATGTACTGGCTGATATTTCGGCCTTTACTTTTTTTTTTTTTCAAACTACAAGCTCATTTTTGACCCTCAATTCAGACTAGACTATTTATAATTTATATATATATGTATTTATGTATAATTTATTCATATATAGACTATTATGTTGGATTATAATTTATATATATAATTTATTCATATATCGACTATTCCGAAACGGTACCAGTATCGAAATATTTTGTTTCAGTGCCTTGATCGGTACAGCATCCGGTATGGTTTTCAAAACATTGGTTGGATCTGGGTGTTTCGCTTTATATGTGTATGTATGAACTATCGGTTGTTACTAATTCTCTAAACTACATGGATGAGGTGTTTTGCATTATTCAGATTTCTAGAAATTGTCCATTAAATTACTTTCCTCAACCAATTATGATTGGGCCATAAACATTGGTTTCTTGCTTTTTTGGTTTGGTGTATATGTTTCTGGGTTGCTCTTATTAGTATTTGATTAGTTTTTCAGATCGGTTGCTGCTTCTCTGCCGTCGTTCATGGAGTTGTGAAGTGGGTAAGGGATTTCGATGGGAAAGGATTACAGGTTCGAGGGAATTTCTGAAGGTTTTCTTTCTCTATCTCTTTTAATTTGTTATGGGTTTTTCGAAGGAATGAAAAGAAGAAAGGAATTCGACCAGAGGGGCACTTTCTGAGCTGTGTCAACATCGGACTGAAGGCAGTGCATAGAGAGCAGCGAGGAAGAGAAGGGCAGAGGGCGGTGCAAATGAGAAAGGGGCTAGCAACACATACGACCTTGATTTTCTGTAGTGGAGTGTATTTATCTTATAGTATTTTTTCTTACATGGCTTGAGATGAATTGAGGGCTGTTTTTGTGGAATTTACAGTCGGACTGCTGGGAAGCATTTCTCTATATACTTATTAGGAAGTTATAGAATAGCTTTATTTTTCGCTAAACTTGAGCATTTTGAACGTGTGTGTGTATATATATATATATTACCTTCTTTGTAAATGAAATAGAGTGTAAATCATTATATTTAAATTAGTCCCTCTCAACTTTCTCTGTTTTCTATAGTTATTAGGTCAAATATTTTCGATCTATTCATTTTATTTATTATTTTTAATGGTATGTACATATTATATATACGTACATGTTTTTTTTTTTTTTTTGGTGTATACTAACTAATTATTATAATTAGTCCGTCATGACTCATGAGACCAACATCATGCAGTACGTGATTTTAAATTTAATGTGAAAACATTGTAAGGACATATTGTCATATAAATCATATAATATAAATAAACAATCATTATTTCGTGTAAGTACATTTCCTGAGACATGTATGCAGCTATAAATATTCGAACAGTAGATAATTCCCGAGAAACATTTTATTAATATCAAAAGAGTACGTACAGACTTACATATATTTTGACCATATTCGAACAAACGAGCTAGCTGCTGGGCTGAAATATTCATTTTATGGATAGATCAGATTCATGGATATTGGATATATATTGAAATATAATCCGTCCGATGATCAATCAACATTTGATGTGAACGGGCATCCCGGAGAGTTGCCTTTGATGTGTACAAGAGCTTCTTTTTTAAATAAATTCGGGAACCACAATTATTTATTGCCGTGGGACATGCGATTCCTGATCTCTCCATCTCGATCCCTTTGCAATGTTAACCTTGCATGATAGTTATCAAAATTTTCTAGCACTCCAATTCTAAATTTGCTAGCCTTTTTGGTTGGTGATTGCCCGTGGGGACACTGGACAGATCATTCACGTCCGTACATTCTTCACATAAAATGGCAATAGAATTTAGTACCGTTTTCCATCTGGCCAAAAACTATGTTTTTAGAGAAATAATATTTTTAATTATAGACAGTACAAGCGTTGCAGATTTTATTTTAAAAATCGAGTAAATATCATATTCACATAAAAAAAAATTAATTTTTTAATAATAAACTTTACTATTTTTAAAAAAAAAAATTGTAATGCTTATACCATTCATAACTACTCATATTTTTATCTATCTCAATTTGGACAGGATAAGTCCAACGAACGGGCCACTCTCTCTCTCTCAATATTTGATCTTGTAATTTGTTCTGGCCTATGCTCCCTTGAAGAAGGTTTCTCGGCCACAGAGTTTTGCAAAGCATTTTCTTGAAATCAAGTGGCATGGCATGATTAAGTTCCAAATTAGGATACCAAATTGATCAGACGTTAATGATGCCCATTTTTTTTTAATCTCCAAGGGCTCTGGTGTCTGCAATTTATTCCCATTGGAGATGGAGAAGTCTAACTTGTCGGTATATTTCAATCCAAAAAAGTCATAAAACACATGTATGATGTGTGTGTGTGTGTATATATATATATATATTACCCGACCGGTCTTCAAAAGAAAGTTTCATTCCCTCAGTGTTGATAAGAACAAGTACATGCAGTTGAAATCTGAATAATGACAGATGAGTTTTTGGGTTCATGGTATGAAGTCGCAGTTTCCAAGTGATCATCACAAGTGATTCCCCCGGCCGGCTCTCATCTTTCTCTTTCAGCATTCTCAAGATCGTACTAAAACCAAAAAAAGTTAATTAAAGAGGGATTCATGAGTTTTACAAGGTCACGAATAACGTCATCATTTACTAGCTTAGTCCTGAATATTTGAGTTTTTAGGTTTTAATCATTCACTCTGATTAATACATATTAATATGTTATATGATTAATGATAATATTTTTTTTTCCTACGCTCATTTCTTAATACTGACATTCACTCCTATTATCATGTTAAAAAAATCCTAATAACAGCTTTAAAAAAATGAAAAATAGTGTAATTTATTTATTTCAGTACTTGGGGTTTTGGCACGTCATGTAATTTTCCCTTTATGGGTAATCTTTTTTTCTTTTTTTTATACACGGGGAAGGGGGGGATTGGATCCTTTCTTTTGATGAAAAGTGAAAAATCAAGATGTTGACAATTGGTTGGGGTAATCTTAGTTTGCAATGAAATTGCAAGAATGAAAAGAGGAATAATTGGAGGATCAGTACCTTTGTGGGTGAGAATAATTCCCACTTGGAAAGTCATACTCAGCCGCCAATAAGCATGTAACTAATCTCATCCTTTCAACACAATTCTATGAGCCCCTCACCACACACTAAAACCTACCGTTTACCCCTGTTTCTAGTAATAATGCCCATACTGCCATTCATTTCCCTACTTAATATGACATCTTTAGCAAAACGCAGTTGTTTTGTGTGATTGACCAAATGGTGAAACGTTGATGATTGTTGTTATTGTAGCTGAAGTGGGATAATGCAGTTACTAGAGAAAGGAGAGCTGCAGTTTCAGCCTCTGTTCTTTTAATTGCTGCATAACAGCTCAGTCGAACTTCTTATTGAAAGTTTGAAAAAAGTGTCAAAAAGAAACAAAAGAAGTACAGGGGATGACATGCTCATGGGAGTTGTTTCAGTACCACAGCCTCAGACAGGAATTGCATCTCAGTCTTTCTTTGCTCTGCCTTGCTTCGTCATCCATTATATTATGGAGATTTGACAATGAAAAGAGGTGCCTCAGTTTCATCGGCTATGGCGGATCTTGTTCAGGATGAGACTGCAACCACCACTGTTCACATGTCTTCTAAGAAGGAGCTTCTTTCCACTGCCCTGAAGAGAACCAGTGAATGGTTTGCTTCTTTTCTAAATGTCTTCCTAATTGCTTTACTGGGTTTGTTCTCAAACAATGCGGAAATCATGTCTGTTACATCTTCACTGTTTGGTGGATTTTCTTGAAAAGGAAATTAGGTGAAGAAATATTGAAGATGGTGTCTTAAAACTTTTTACAGGATTTTCTCCCAGGAGATCCCAAGTGATGTTACCATTCATGCTGGAGAAGGCTCTTTTTGCTTGCATAAGGTACAATCCAATCCTAATTTCAGCTTTACAGTTTCCAAGTACCAGATTATCTTATAGATTCAATAATAGGAAAAACACTCGGTAGTTGAAGCAGGACATGATAAAAGAAGCGTACTCGATGGCCTAGCTTGTATTCCTTCTGCTGTTTTTATGCCTTTATAGCTCCAAGCAACAGGAATCTAACATAGAATTCCATTTTAATGCACAGTTTTATTGAGTTTTGCTGTTTATTACTTACTTCATTGCAGTTTCCATTAGTCTCTAAGTGTGGATACATAAGGAAACTGATATCTGAGTCTAGTGATGCTGACCATTCTGTCATTGAACTCCATAAACTCCCGGGCGGGGCAGATGCATTCGAACTTGCAGCTAAATTCTGCTATGCCATAAATTTTGAGATGACGACAGAAAATATTGCTGCACTACGATGCGTGGCAGAGTATCTAGAGATGACTGAGGAGTACGCTGTTGGAAACTTAGTGGGAAGAACTGAAGCCTACTTGAATGAAGTGGCGCTCACGAGCCTCGCAGGGGCGGTTTCCGTTTTGCACACGTCACAAAACCTCCTTCCAATAGCAGAGAGAATAAAATTGGTGAGCCGATGCATAGATGCCATCGCATATATAGCCTGCAAAGAGAGTCAATTCTGCACGTCAAGCAGGGCTGAGGGTGTCAATGAGGGTATTATTTCTTCTTCAGTCTCTCACTCAAAGGCCATTCTTGATTGGTGGGCTGAGGAATTAACTGTTCTTAGAATTGATATCTTTCACCGAGTTCTGATTGCAATGATGGCTAGAGGTTTTAAACAAAATGCTCTCGGTCCAATACTAATGCTCTATGCACAGAAATCTCTACGAGGTTTGGTGAGATCCTACTCTAAATACATCAAAATTGTTCCACTTCTGTGGTTTTGTGGCTAACCTCAATTCCAATTTGGTATAGGAAATCTTTGGAAAGGGAAGGAAGAAAACTGAGCCATCACAAGAACACGAGAAGAGGGTTGTATTAGAAACAATAGTAAGTCTTTTGCCGAGGGAAAAGAAAGCAATGTCTTTAAGCTTTCTCTCTATGCTGCTTCGAGCTGCAATATTTCTTGAGACAACAGTTGCTTGCCGGCTTGATTTGGAGAAGAGGATGGGCATGCAATTAGGCCACGCTGTTTTGGATGATCTCTTGATTCCTTCCTATTCCTTTACCGGGAACACATTGTTTGACGTGGATACAGTGCAGCGGATTCTGATGAATTTCCTTGAATTTGAAATCGATGGGAACCGCTTGATCTACAATGCAGATGATGAGTATGTTTCTCCTCCACCGAGTGACTTGGAACGGGTTGTGAAGCTAATGGAGAACTACCTTGCTGAAATAGCCTCTGATCGAAACTTATCTGTTTCAAGGTTCATTGGTCTTGGTGAACTCATCCCAGAACAACAGAGGGTGACAGAAGATGGGATCTATAGAGCCATAGATATCTACCTAAAGGTGCAATCTCTCACTTTCAAATTCCTTCTTGTACAACATGGTCGCTTTATCTGCTGTTGCTACCCGATTTTGGGAAATAACTGCTCTCCCACCCCCCCTCTCTTTCTTACAGCAGCTTCTTTAAGCATCTCAAACGATTAAATATGATGTAGACCTTAATACCATAACTTGCCCTTTTTTTGCTTTTGTCACTGAAGGATTTACACTCATGCAAAGTAAAAGATGCCTTTAGGTGCTTATTTTCTTGAACATATTTAGGGATGGTGATATCTTTAACCAAATCCATACAGAATGTCAAAAGGTTTAGACGCTAATTAGGTGGTGATCAAAGATGTCTTTTCAAATTATAAGGAAACAACAAGCAAAGAAATCTGAAATCTAGTAGCCTTATCAATCCACCATTCTGTTTGTGCTTTACAGGCTCATCCTGCATTAAGCGACATGGAGAGAAAGAAAGTTTGCAGCTTGATGGACTGTCAGAAACTATCTCGGGAGGCCTGTGCACATGCTGCTCAGAATGAACGCCTTCCTGTTCAAACTGTGGTTCAAGTGCTTTATTATGAGCAGCAACGCCTTAGAGATGTCATGAGTGGCAGCGGCGGCCTCATGGGTGAAGATTCTCCTACCCTACCTTCCAAGTTAAACTTATACCCCACTGATATCCGCCCGGTTTCGGATGAGCTCTCCAGCCTACGAAGAGAGAATGAGGGCTTGAAAATAGAGCTCATGAAAATGAAAATGAAACTGAAAGAGCTTGAAAGGTCGACACATAGTTCATCGGTAAGCAGTCCAATGAAAAACGCTCTGCCATCTGCAGATAAGCCTCCCCTGCCTCGAAAATCTTTTATAAGCAGTGTGTCCAAAAAACTTGGGCGGTTTTCTCCTTTCATACGAAGTGATGGTGCCACAGCCAATACAATAGGTCGGATGAAACCCAACAAGAATCGCCGGCATTCCATATCTTAAGACATTAGTAATTTGTTTCTGAGCTCTGTTAGTAGTTTAGCTGTGATGTTTAGTGTCATTGTTGCTTTGTTTGCTTGAAAAGAGGACTAGCTGCGGCTTCTGCCTGCTTTTGTTTTCCTCTATCAACTTCATTTGTGTAAAATCATTGTAAATTATGTCTGATGTTTTCTACGAGACTATAATTCAAAGCTGGAGGATATAAAAGGTGAAATTGTTGAGTGTAATCTTACTTATATTCCCATCAAACTGGTATCTGTTGCAGAAATATCATATTGGCATATTCACTGGCAAGATTTATTCCATGACCCTTTGGCTATTAAATTCTAAATAAAATAACGTTTATATATAGCTAAATATATAAATATATATATATTTATAATTGAAAAAATTGGTTTGGTCCTATTTAAAATAGAGAGTTTCTTTTTTATAATTACTAAAAAGTTCAACACATATAGCCCACAACCTATTTGCTTCCATAAATTATGCATAAAAAAAGGAATGGAACTAGCGTAAGGTATGGAACGATCTCCCCTATTTACGTCACCATAATTCTTACATAAATTTCAATTTTATTGAATTGTTTTATTCTGATAATTGATTAATGTAGTAGAATTTAGACCCCATAGATGTGGGTTGATTTTATAATTGTGCTTCTCAAGATTTTGAATTTGATTGATGTATACATATTGTTGATGACGTGTTTCACGCATCGATTACTAAGTTCAACAGCTTGCAACACAAGCAAAGTGGTGGCTTGGGGGGGTTATGGGTAACCTCCGATTAATGCCTAATAAGTCAATGTTCCTCTTATCTGGGAGAATTTCAGTATCACAAGAGAGCTTAAAAATCAATTCGGACCCAAGGTTCGGCTTTTATACCACTAACCGAGGCGGTCCCCTGTATCTCGTGTTGGAGGAATCTGTCTTTCATACAAGACATTGCTCCGCTATTTTTGACGGGGCGTTGCCCTCTCAGGTCACGTCCTTGTGGTCAGTTGGTGGGTGTGGACTCTGTTGCCTGCCTCTGCCAGTGAGAGGGGTCGCATAGCGCGCACGATTGGTGACAGGTTGCTTTACTATGACCCGCTATCTGTGTGTGTTATTAGCCTTTCAAAAACATGGTCCTATCATTGCATATATGTGCAGGACTGCGTTAGGAACATCGACGGCCCATCACCCTGCATTTGTATTCTGTTACCTAGGCTCTGGGCTTCATTTTCCCTGGGCCGTAAGCCCTTTTATTAGATATGTCAAATCGTGTTAATGGGTCGTATTTGTATTGTCAATACATGTATATTATACCATATAGGTAAATTTAAATCTGATCCGTTAAACTTATCGTGTCAAAATATCAAATTCTAGCACGACCCATTAATATAATGAGTCGTGTTGTGTCAATCCGTTTATATAAATAATTGAATAGACCTGCAATTAACTAGTTTGACCTGATTAAATTTAGTATAATTTTATATAAATGTTAAAATCACAATATTTATCAAAATTATAAAACTAACTGTAAGATTACAATCCAAACAATAAAAATATCGAAATTAAAATTCTAAAAATATTACTTTTAGGTATAATTGTATAATTGTAACTTAACTTTCTTAACTGGTCATAGCGAGTTATAATGTGTCAAAATGTATTGACCCGTTATTAATACGTTAAATAATCGTGTCTTAACCGGGTCAACCTATTTTGACCCGAACCAGTTAAAATTAAACCCAAATTCACTATTATTGTATCCTGTTCATACTGAGTTAATGGATAGTATCACATATTGCATGCCACCCATACCTTTTATCCTTTGCGCAGCTCATGGGCAGTACGCGGAAAAGGGGAATTGATGTATGATGGCCTTACGAGTGGTCTCGGCTTAGACCGAGAGGGAAACATAATGATCCGAGAAATGATATTTGTAGTCGTGGTTGTGCAAGCGCTGCATAGTCTCTTTGAAAAAAATCATTTTTATTAATGTTTAAAAAATTGTAAAGAGCTAATAAATAATAAAAAATTCCGAAGAGGGTTCTGAAATGAGTGGTAGTCCCCTCTGTAGCTTGGGATCTTGTAAAATTTGTTTACTGCCAGCACTTGTTTCTCCCTCTCGTCAAACACCCACCTGCAGTGAAACAAACGACAGGGAAACCCAGTAATTATTAAACGCACCGTTTCATTTGTGTGCCATGTCAGACACGACTGCACGACGACTCCTTCATACGACTGCAAGTAGAGTTTTTCTTTTTATATATATATGCAACCGTACACAACTCTCAAACACATGCAAAGCAAGGGGGGAGAGAGAGAGANAGAGAGAGAGAGAGAGAGAGAGAGGTGTCAATAATCGGGTACTTTTTGTTTTTTGGGCCAGAGATGCTATCTCTCTAGGATTACGAGGTTGTTTTTCTACATGACTACTTTCTCTCATAAAATGGAATGGCCTCGAAACACCTGGGCAAGGCCCTTTTTTATCTAGGAATCAGAGTTTTTTTATCCTATGGGCAGAATGGGTTTAGGGAGCACAGTGTACTATCCCCATTTTCAGTTCAAAAATCAAAGAATAGAGGTAACCGCCAACTTTTCTTGAATATTTTTAAGAGGAATTTTTTATTGTTTATTATATTTTTAAGACTCTCAGGATCCATAGTGATTCGAAGCTCAAAACCAAATAAAAAATTCTAACCTCCAAATAGCTATAAAATGATGAGAATCGGAAACACCCCCAAAAGAATTGCTTAAAAATGAAGAATTAAAAAAAAAAATCTATGAGAATCAAATGGTTTTGTGGAGAAAAATTATTGAAAAATAAATCTCAAACAAAAGAAAATTCAATGGGAACAAATCGCCTTAACTGGAAAAATGATGAAGCTTTTTGACAAAACATGTGAAAAATGGAGCACATTAGAATATTCAAATGGAAGATCCATGAACGAAGAGACATAGATAACAGGAAAGAGCTATATGAAAGGAAAACCTTTAAAGAAGAAATAAATATGAAGGTGAAAGGAAAACTTTAAAAGAAGAAAGAAATCTGGTGGGTAATTTTACGGCATTCAGGACTGCTTAGTATTGTTCCATTTACTGAAACTCAGAGAGAGAAGGAGAAGGTTGGCTGAAGCTGTAGAAATGAAAAAAAATTGCGCATGTGTTTGCGTCTTTGCGAATTGAGGGAGGGTGAGAAGAGATATCCTCCGGTACTGTAGATTGATTTGCAAATTGAGGGAACTCTTTTGCAGTGAAACAAAACAGTAGTAAAATGCTGTCGTTTTTTCTTATTTCTTGCTGATGCTTGTCACGTAAGATGCCGATTGCACGCCGACTCCCACCAACGACTGTACGTAGCAATTCTGATATAAAAATTATATAACAGCCGGCTAGCAGCATCAAATTAAGTCCCTTATCATTTCTGAAAATGCAATATCTCACATGAAAATGGTTAGTCATGCATGCACCATTCGCCTATAAATATATANTATATATATATATATATATATATATATATATATATATATATATATATATATATTTAGATACCATTCTTGATCATGAGTTTGAATGTAATTTTTTTGTTTTTTTTTAAGGAAAATTATCATAATTCATTTATCAGAAAAACTTACATTCATGACCGGATACATTTTGGGATAGCTTCATATCAAACATGACATCATAAACTAAAATAATGCATTTGGAGCTCTACCAGTATACTATTTCTTTTTGTGATTGGTCTAGTATTCACTATTGCTGATACTGATTTTTACAGATAAATGTCCAAAAGATAACACTCTTTGCTTGAACAGAAACTCAACCTTAGCCTTCATAAAAGAGAGGACTCAACATTTACAAACAAAAGTTTGAGAGACGAATTTTTTTTAAAATTTTAATTAACAATAAATAAACCAAAAAGGAAAACAGTAAGATAGATATGAAAAAGGAAGAATTACAATTTGGATTAATTCCGGTAGATTTCGGATCTAAGACGGCCCCCGTGAAGGCAACACACTTTCTTCCGAAAGGTATAGTGGTAGTGAGTCCTGTGATCTGGCGTGTGTATCGCGAAGAGCTGACAGAAGTGGTGGTGCATGAGATCTATGTGCAAATGTGGGCAGGGTATGATAACTACACACGGTGATTTTCACAAAACTATCACTTTCTTCCGAACGGTTTTGGACCTGTGAATCTATTTGTGCCACATGTGTCTCTCGAGAGTTATCGAAAAGTTTAGATCATTCTTTTTCAACTTTGAAAAAAGTAAAATAAAATTACAAAAGAAATCTTGATAGATAAGGTAGATGAATGGAAGAAAGAGAGAAAGTGAGGAAGGAGAAGGAGGAAGTGAGGCCTTCTTCCCCTAATGTAAAAATCAAATCTGCATACCTTGATTTTTTATTTTTATTTTTTGAGAGAGAGGGGGAGAAGGGGGCGCTAGGGTCAAGGGGTTGTACCCGTGAGGACATAAGAGTTCTTTCGAGTTTGAAGTTAATTAATAGAGCAAGACATGATATCAAAGATGCATGTAGATATATAAGACATAAGTATTAATAGGCCGTGTGACAATTACAGTACGTACCTAGACTCTAGTTAGTGGGGTTTTTGTTTAAATAAATTATTATAAGTTTGCTCACTGGTGATCGATGATCTTTAGGGTTTTGTTTTATTTAGAACATACTTTTAAGATGAGAAAACGATTAATTCCTTTGATGTACACTGAATTTTCAAAGTGGTCCATTTATATAATTTATTTTATATGATAAAAAAATGCTGACACATTCACATGAGTCATGTTAAAAGAGTTATTCTATTGTGAAGATAATGTATATATACAATCAATATTACTTAAATGATAAGATTTGAATGGTAATATTTAAATTTTAAAATTTATCTTGTAAATTAAAGTATGCCACGTAAGCAGCATGTGATCATATAGAGAGAACTTCGAATAAAAAATACTCATCATGCTAAAATCAAGCTACTGACTATATATATACACGATGGTGGTAAAAAAATGAAAGGCAAATTTAGTTCATCGATATCAGGAATTAATGCTCACGGCAAAGGATTGAATATCATTATATATATAATAATTGTGGTCCCTGTACGTAGAATATTATGATGTCCAGAATACAGCAATTACAGATCACAAAACATCCTTGCATTCAGGTAGATGAATTGGCCCTACTCATGTCTTCCTAGGTGCGGCCGAAAGAGCAATTGCTAAGATATTAGTTTGACACAATCCAACCTAATTTTGTTTTAGCTCTGCAAGGAATTAGCAATATCATCAACTCATCAATCAACGACATTTTTAGTGTCTTTGGCAGTATTGATGATGTTGCATGGATATGAGTACTGGTTGAAAAACTGAAAATGGGTCACTTTGCAAATGGTGATCATGGGTTTTCAACTCAGGAAAAATCGCTTTACACAAGGACTCCATCATCGGTACCCATGCATTATGCCAAAAACTAAGCAGGAAATTCCACACAAACATTAGTCATAGAATTAGTCGCTCGCTAAGGAGTTTAAGCTTTAAACTCGATCACCTCATGAACTTGGTAGATATTTTCAAGTCATGTTCAAACTCAAGACTTGGAAAAGCCAAGGAGCCTGGTTTAGCCTCTCCTGTCTTAGTTGTTGTTCTTCGACATCAATGTTGTTTTTGCTTCTGCTATGGTACCCAGATGTCATGTCGGGCACCTTGACAAGCCCCGGTTCATAGCCATTTACCTGGTCTCTTGTCATCTGATGGATCCAAGAACTTGTTCTATTTATCTGACTGGATCCAGTCGAAGAAGAAGAAAAGCTTGGTCCGGAATCTGAGGTTAATGGAGTCTCGGGTTTCTTCCATCTGTTGTAATTTGATGGGCCGAGAGTCAGCTCAATCTCACTCTCCTCTATAAGCTCTAGCACTCCCTCACCATCATCTGGTTCTGCAATATAGTCCTCGGCAGGCTGTTCCAGATCAAGTTTCCTTTGTGGTTTGTCGCGTTCTGCATCACGCTGATGATAATTAGTATTCTGAATAAAACCAAGTTCATTCTTCAAATTCCATAGGCGCTCTTGGCTCCTTGCAATATTAGGCCTGTTGCTCCTAATGTCTCTCATTAACATCTTCTGGATCCGATATAGACGATGAAGTTCACTTACCTGCAAGGAAAAAAGAAAACCCCTTTTGAGGATAGAACTCTCAGCCTTACAGAAAAACCCCTTCGAGAAAGAAAAGTACCTGCTCCTTGAATGTTTCTTCATGTTTTATCATGGCCAATCTCATGCATTCCCTGTCATATGGGTTAAGAAGCTTCTGATCCATTGAATCTCAAGTTAGCTTCTGCAACGTTTGATTGCTTCTACCGGCGCGAAGAATGTGTGCGTACAGTAAGACTTAATAATCTAGGAATCTGGATCGCATATCCTACCCGATAAATCAAGTACTTCCTTAACTACGATTGTAGTTCCTGTGAATTGAGGAATGAGGTTCAAAGCTAAGAATGCATCAATAATTTGTTATTTATGTACCAAAATAAGTTGTGGTAGCATTATCGAAAAACTTTCAAACAGCAATGGATACGAATCGATAAGATTAACAGCTTTCCAGTGTAGGTTGTCTGTTTCTTTTCCTGTTCGTCGACTGAGACATTTTGAGCCACACCAATAACTTGCCATATGAAATATCTTCCAACATGACAGCCTATCACATCCACCACCACAGTAATGCCTGCATCTCAAGTACCTACTCAAGACTTTCTTTTTTCTTTTTTTTTTCCCTTTTTTCGGCCCTTTTTATAACATCCGTGGTCAAAGCTTTCTGTACAAAAAGATCATCGTATCCTGAAGGAACTGAACGAAATATAGGGGTATAACGGCATTCATAATTATGAATATTATGCTTTAATCTTGGAAACAAATTACAATTAATCTAGACCATTCAACTACTCCGCCCGTTATCTGCAGGCGAAGTAGGTCTCCATTTTTTGCTTCGTATACCAATGAATATCATCGAGACTAACTCCTGTGAAGGATTTCAAAGAAATGATATCACTTTCCCGATTCATTAACGTTTTAGAAAATACTCCATTCTTGCAAGAGAAATGTGTTCTGGTATATTAGGCTAAGGTAGACCCTATTTTAGGTAATACATCTGAAAAATAAAACATATAATTAACTAAAAACGAGTGCGTATATCACCGGAAGAAAGTTGTAACAAGAGAGAAGACAAACTTTCATTCATTGTCATACCGTAATACGAGTCTTTCATGTCTAACTAATTACGTAATCCGAGCGTGTATTATTTATCATCTTTCGTTGTGAAAGAAATTCCAGGTCGAAAGTTCTGTGGTGCAAACTCAACAAGTTAAACTATCATGGAAATAACGATGGCTGAAATTTCGTCTAATTTCTATATACTTATAGATATCCTCCTGGAGAGAGAGAGAGAGAGAGAGAGAGAGAGAGAGAGAGAGAGAGAGAGGTGGTGCTGTTTATCGGTCCCATCGGCTCCCGTTTACGCTCGGCAACATCAGGCACAACACCAGCACATAGTAGATATCGGGTGATCAGGACTCCGAATGGTAGTATATCCATCGAAATGTACCGAGACTCTGATCGAATCCTATCGAATATATACCCCACCAAGTCGATAGGAATGCCACGAGCGACCCGTATCATAAATTTCGTCCGATCAATGCCAACTTCTGTCTTGTGCTGCCGAGGGTCAATGTTATTGGCAATTATCAAATTTAATATCTTAAAGAAAGAAGATAAATCTGCCTGTTTGATGCTCTTCGTCCCGTCATACGGTGGAGCATCTGGACCGACAACCAAATCCCTCACCTCGTGATCAGCAAGGGTATCGACCTCATCAGTATAAACCGATGCCTCCTCCTCAGCTGTCTCCGCCTCAACTGAAGGATCAGACTCTCTAGGCACCACATTCGGATATGCATCTGGCAGCCTAGGAATACCGAGATGCTCAGCAAGTCCATCCCGTGAAAATACAACGGGTACTCCTCGGACAGTGAACCTGTAGGCCCCAGAATCATCTGCGCTAGCACTGCCGAGTTCTCTATAGAACTCAGCAACAATGTCAATGTAGGAGACTGGCTCCCATGCTTCCTCCCGCTCATCCAATATAGGTTCCCAACCACGATCGCTGAATACTGAGGGCAATGAATGACCCTCCCAGAGAAGACTCTGGAAATCAGAAATCTTTACTAGTACTTAATACAAATAGAATGTTAATTAAAATACAAATAGTTATAATTATTAACTAGAATTAATTAAAATACAAATAGTTATAATTATTAACTAGAATGTTAATTAGCATACAAATATCTATAATTATTAACTAGATATTTAATTACAATACAAATAATGATAAACAGGGACTAGAATGTTAATTAAAATACAAATAGTTAGAATTAATAAAATATTTTGAAAGATATAAAACAACTATCTAATTATTTAATAATATAATTACTTAATAATTAGCATATCTTGTAAGTGTTTGTTTGATACATGTTAAATATTGGCATATCTTAATTTTGCATGTTCATCAAAATTAGCCTTAGACCCGTTCGAGAGTTATCAATCCGCCTTAATTGAAAGATTGATAACTCTTGAATTGTCCAGAGTGGACAGTTTGGAATTGTAAGATCATTCTCGCAAACTATCGATCTATATCTGTTATACGTCCAGCATTAAGATTTTGGCAGATTTATCCCGTGTTCTCTGGATATGCAGTTTCGGTGATGTTGTATCGACGATTAACACGTCGGTGCACACAACCAAACGAGCATATTTGGAGAACTATGGGGAGATGCTGCCGAAATTTTGTTGGACGTGACAGATTATAGAGATTAGGTTTGCGAGTATGATCTTACAATTCCGAATGGGATAGGACCAATTACCCGGTGAAATGTGGCATAATCATTGCTTTTTACATGATTGTGGTTAATTTGTTTGTGGATTTGAGCCAGTATGAGATGATTCCATTAAATAGAGAAGATATTGAGGCTGAAATTGTTGATGCGACAATTGAGCAAAATGTTGATTCCACTGAAGTATCTACAGATGATGAGTCTGAATTGTCAAATGATACTGATACAGATAGTGATTGACAAATTATGTTTGCACATATAGTTTTCTGAAATTATGCCTCCGAAGAGAAAGGAAGTTCGCATCCCATCTCCACCTGTTCCGAGCTCTCCTTCAGACTCACCATTAGAGATTGACTCTACAGAACAAGGTAAAATTCTAAAACTCATAAAATTTATTAATTAAAGTTATAATAGAAAATTGATTATAATGTTATATATCATGATGACTTCACAGTACAATCTCGTCAAGGTCGAGGCACTACTAGAGGCGTGACGTTAGAAAAATATCGTAAGGTGGGTAAGATCAAAGTTAACATTCTTGATGAACATACCGGAGGCGAAGGACAACCAGCAGCTTGGCTTGCATCGCATGTGGGTGCTCTTACACGAACTTATGCACCTTTGGCAACAAGTTCATGGAAGAAAGTCCCCCAAGATGTTAAGGACCTTATCAAGAAGCGTTGTTTGGTACTGTTTAAAACACGAAATTTAATTGGTAAATTTTTTTATTTTACTTTAAAGTTAGAATATTATAAATGATAATATCTTTGTCTAAATTTTTTTCTGTAAGGATGATTTCGAATTAAATTTTGGTCGGAGAGAGGAGCGTAAAACTGTGGAAGAGCTTATGAGTAATGCATTCCGCAAGTATAAGGCGAGGTGTCATGAGCATTATAATAAGTTTGAGAATAGTGAAGAAGCACGCCAACATCCTTTTCAAGATGTGCAACCTTCTGATTGGGAAAAACTTTGTGACATGTTTGAGGATCCATCATATAAGGTATAATTAATTTAATTATTTTAGTTGTCCTATTTTTTATTTCGCTTTCTAATATTTTCAATTCTTATGTAGGAGCGAAGTTCTATAAACAAAACAAATAGATCAAAATT